>JAHFWL010000276.1:0-89853 GCA_021292165.1 Shinisaurus crocodilurus | reverse complement strand
GTGAGGTAGGAGGGAGAGTTTCACCCTTTCCCCCCTCACTGCAACTCACTCTCCAGCCATCCCCCCCCCCCCCGGCATGGCATCCGTGCAGTGTTCCAGATGCATGTTTGTAAGAGTAAATGCCTGTCTGGAAACCATGGTGAGAAAAACTGCCGGGAGGTGGAGAGGAAGGGATTTGCAGTGGCAAAACACTGGGGAGGGAAAAGTTAACCCCCCCTACCTCTTTAATTGCCCACTCCTGTGGCTATTTTTCCCTAAAAGAAGAGCTGTTAAGATGTTAACATGTGGGATTGTATGTAACATCTAGCTTGCCTACAGCCTTGGTGGGAAAATAAAGCCCATAGGCTGCAATCCTGCACGCCGCTGCTTGGATGAAAATATCCTAAGACCCAAACTATGCAACACCCTGTACTTGTGGAACAAACCCCCAAGAGATGCCATTTTTAATGGGAAAGCTGCTTTGAGAGGGGAAATTTAGAGTGGAAAAGCTCTGTGGATTCGCATAACCCTATTTCACCCACTGGGCTTCTCTGCTTCAACTCCTTTTGTTTCATAGGTATGTATTGGCTTTGGGCAGGGTTGTGTGTTCTCATGTTCGGAACCAGCAAAGGGGGAGAGAAACAGCTTTTGGGAGGAGGGTAATATGGAGAGAGGGAAAACATTAAGCCTTCCCCCACTAGTTCAAATCACCCCTTCTGAAGCTTGTTTTGGTTACTAGCAAAATGGGTATGACGTTGTTCTGTCCTAATTTTGCAAAGAATTGCAGCCTTAGGCAGCCCCTTCGGTTTCCCAGGTATAAGTTGGCTATGGCAACTTTCCCCAACCTGGTGCCCTCCAGATGTGCTGGACTACAACTCCCATCATCCCCAGCTAGCTGTGCTGGACTACAGCTCCCAAATGCCCCCAGCTACCTGTGTTGCACTACAGCTCCTATACCCCCCCAGTTATCTGTGCTGGCTGGGGGATTATGGGGACTGTAGTCAACACATCTGGAGGGTGCCAGGTTGGGGAAGGCTGGACTGTGGGCAGGGCTATGGTATTATTGGCAAAGAGTCAGGATTCTGAGCTAAATTCTATGCGTGTGGCTGTGCCCTCCTCCTTGTGGCCCCCATCACCTTGGTAACAATAACTTTCAGAGAGGAGGGAGGGAGGGTTTGTGGCAGGGGTTGGTGGCATGGAGACTCTAGGCCCCATTGTGCTCCCAGTATGTCATTGGGAGCACATTGAGGGCTCTCACTTGAACTGGGGGGTGAATTAAGATGAATAATTTTAGAATTATTTTAAAATAAGTAATTTGTTAGGGCTGATTCCCAGTCAGGCCAGGGAGTTTGCCCATCTCTAGTTCACAAACCAGTTCTTGCCCTGGTTTCAAATCCTGGTTTAAAGTTAACCATAGTTAGTGTTATTCACCATACAGACCTAATGCTAGCCATGGTAATTTGAACAGAGGAGGGGGGGGTGAATTTGCATGGGAGGAGGGAGGGAACCTGTGAACCCATTGGGCACTCTTGTCTTGATCTCTTCACCATAGTTAAGAGTTCAGAAAACTCCTATCTTCACTACGCCTTTGTGTACAACACAAACCTGAAAATAAGGTCAGGGCTGCGGAACTTGTGGCTGTCCACTCCCATCATCCCTCACTATTGGCCAGGCTACCTGGGGCAGGTGGGAATTGGAGTTCCCAGAGCGCTGATGCTGTGAAAAAGGCAAACTCCATGGTAGGCATAATTAGGAAAGGAACTGAATAAAATAAAACTGCCAAGATCTTACTGCCCTTATACAAATCTATGGTGCAACCACACTTTGAATACTGCATACAGTTCTGGTCACTGCACCTAAAAAAGGTTATTGTGGAGTTGGAAATAGTGCTGAAAATGGCAGCTAAAATGTTCAAGGGGCTGGAGCAACTCCCCTATGAGGAAAGGTTACAACAGCTGGGATTGTTTAGCTTAGAAAAAGGGTGAGTAAGGGGAGACATAATTTCATAGATCATAGAGTTAGAAGGGGCCTACAAGGCCATCGAGTCCAACCCCCTGCTCAATGCAGGAAACTAGAGGTGGGGTCTTCCATCCAAGTAACAACCAGGCCTGACCCTGCTTAGCTTTCCACACTCAGACAAGCTGAGCCAGCATGAGCCACAAGCCTGTATGTAATAGTGGTGTACACAGTTATGCATGGTGTAGAGAAAGTGGAAAGGGAGAAGTTTCTCTCTCACACAATACTAGAACCATGAAGCTGAATGGTAGGAGATTCAAGACAGATAAAAAGAAGTACTGTACTCTTCACACGCGCATGGTTAAACTATGGAATTTGCTACCACAAGATGTACTGTTGGCCACCAATTTGGATGGCTTTAAAAGGGAGTTATACAAAAAAAGTGTGAAAACACCACCGTGATGAAACTTTCTTTTATCTTTTTAAACAAAATTTTTACAACTTTTTAACAATACATGTTCAATCATTATATTTAAACTTTCTTTTGTCTATTTTTTGGAATTTTTAACATTTTTTTACAACACATATTGATTTAATATTTATATAAATTTTAAAAACTTTTCAATAATCAAACTTTACAAACTGTTCACTAACCATGCTGTAACACAGAGTATACATCATGTATAATTATATTCAATGGTAATCACCCCCTTATCTTTCAGGAGTTTAGCATCCACCAAACTTGCTGTATTCTTATAGAGTTAATGAAAACCTTCCTTAGTTTTTTCTTTGTCTTCATGGAGTTGCTACAGCCTTTACTCTATATATATATATTACTCCCAGCATCAGAGGCAGTATGCTTATATACACCAGTTGCTGGGGAACATGGGTGGGAAGGTGCTGTTGCACTCATGTCCTGCTTGTGGGTTTCCTGTGGGCAGCTGGTTGGCCACTGTGTGAACAGAATGCTGAACTAGATGGACTTTGGTCTGATCCAGTGTGGCTCTTCTTATGTTCCTAACTTCTGGATGGCCACAGGTTCCCAGGCTCTGCTATAGATCATTGCATGTGACAATCCTAAATGCTCCATTGGTGTTGTAAATGCAGCAGCAGCAGCATGTGATAGGAAGTTGCAGTCAGCCACAACATCCCAGTTTATGAAATTGTGTAAATAAATACAAAGGGAATACAGCAAGTGTAGGATCACTGAATGTGGTGATTTACACAGGAATTTCATGTCAGTTTGGTTAGATGTGACAGCATTCCCTCATATATGAGAATCTTTGAAAACCCAAAGAAGTAGATTAGGAGGTGGAACATAACCTAGAGCTCCCGTTCCCTATCTTATGGTGAAAAGTAAAGCTAAGGAAAATAGGTCACCTATTTTAATATGTACTTCAGTTTCGATTATATTTGAAAGTCTGCATAAAAAGTGAAAAGGTTAAGATATTTCAGATGAAGGGTACTGTGATGAACCTGGCCCTAGGTGGGACTCTCTACTGTAGGGCAATCCCACCACTAACACCAAATGTGGAGGGATGCCTCTTCTTATTGGGGCATTCCTATTGCTATAGCCACCATTTGTGGAGGACCGCCCCTCACCACTGGGCAATCTTTCCCTTCACTTCTGCTGCCACCATAAAACTTCACCCCTGTATTTAATATATACCTTTTCTCTAAGGTAGCTGGCCAAAGTGCTCCTGCAACTCACTCTTGTAACAAAGTGAGTAACATGGGTATTTATGCCCCCATGCAGCCATTGTATCAACTCCTCTGGGATTGGAATGATACTGCTGGTAGGGCCATCCTTGATCTCAACGCATGTCTCGTTCCGCTCCTCCTTTCTCAGTTTGGCTGTTCCCATCGCCTGTGTGATTTCACATAATTCAGGAGGGATTGGATTTTGCCTCATCAGCAACGTCCCTGATGAAATAAATGCATTCCATCAACAGCAGCATGTCCTCTCCACTGGCCAGAGATCAGAGCACATTCAGACAGATATGCATAGCTGGGCTCATCAGGGTGTGTGTTGCTGCCCTGCCCTGAAGTAGGTTTTCAGCTCCTCCAAAAAAATATTATCTGTAGCATCTAAAAACACATTTGATACGCACTACTCCAAATCAGCTGCAGCTTCCTGACAAATGTACTTGCACAGGAAGACTCATGGCTTTTCGGAGTATTGTATGAAGTGGCTTTAGCTTCTAAGAGCATGTACAAATGTGTCTGAAAACAGGAGTCACAGTACCATTTCCCCCCTTGCAGAGAGCAAGCCCAACCCCTCCACCTTCTCAGTGCAAATGACAGACTGTCTTTGTCCCTCCTCACATATGTCCAGTGGCCTGTCTGCCTATTTATTTTTTTAAACATCAGGCCTGGCCTCAGCGCACAGCACCATGAGGCTGATGCTGGGATCCCGGCAGGACTCATTGAAACATCTTCCTTTAAAAAAATAAATTAAAATAAATTCCTGCTTCTTTTGCTCTGATGAGTCCTGGGTGGCTAGGTCTGGGGGAGTCACCATTTAAATTTCCCACAATTCCTCCAACATACTGTTGCTCTTTGGCATTGTGGGAAATTAAAATAGTGGCTCCCTCAGACCCAGCCACCTGAAGCTCATTGGAGCACTGCTGTTGTCAGGTGGGCCTGTTGAGGACCCTGTGGTGGGTCACTTTGCTGAGGGCTATCTCAAATTCAGAGCTGGTCCCATGCAGTAGGTACATTCATTCAACTGCATGTTCGTTCATCACATTAAAACAGAAAGAAAAACCTTACTGTGGGGAAAGGTGTCAAGATGGTCCGTGACAGCATAGACACAAGCCAGTCAGCACTGTGCACAGCCAACATCTGCTGAAAACAGGCAGGACTGGTTTCACCTGAGCTTGATCCTAGAGAGGAGATTGTTTGTGTGAATGCAATGGAGTTCACTCCCACAGTTTCCCCCACCACTGAAATGATGTACATTTGAACATATTCTAAGAAAATCGTGAACATTTTTTTGATAAGTTGTGTTAATTTATCTCTTGCAAGGAGCTTGGGTTTGTCCAAATAAACTGTGCAACACTTATCTCGCATAAGCTAATTGCAAACAACTATTAGGACAACTTCTTGGAGGGATGAACATAGTAAAACGTGAGATGAGGGGATGATCACCTAGCAGGCGATCATACTGTAAGTCAGCTTTCCCCAACCTGGCACTCTCCAGAATGTGTTGGACTACAACTCCCTGGCCAGCATGGGCAGCTAGCTGGGGATGAAGGAAGTTGTAGTCCAAGACATCTGGGGGGCACCAGGTTGGGGAAGGCTGCAGTAGTAGTAGTCACACAGTTGGGAGTGATGGGCACAAATACTGGATAGATTCATAGATCATAGAGTTGGAAGGGGCCTACAAGGCCGAGTCCAACCCCCTGCTCAATGCAGGAAACTAGAGGAGGGGTCTCCCATGTCCCATCCAAGTAATAACCAGGCCTGACCCTGCTTAGCTTTCCACGCTCAGACAAGCTGAGCCAGCGTGAGCCATAGGCCTGTATTATGCAAAGCATTAGGGAGGTAATTGGTCCTTGTAGTGCAGGGCTGCAGAACCTCTTTCAGCCAGAGGGTTGAAGTGCATTTCAGAGAAGTTTTTGGGGGCCACATTACAATAGTGGGTGGGGCTGAAGGCAAAAGGGGCAGGGCCAAAATTACTTTTTAAAAAATACCAAAAAATGCCAGCATATTTTAGCTTAAAGCTTTTACTGCTAGTAGCTAAGCCTTAGGAGTGGCATTTCAAGCTTTCAGAATGGGGGAAAGCTGCACAAAAGTCAGGAATCCACCCAATGATCGGCAGTCCAGAGGAAAAGGGGTGGGGTCAGGGGAAAAAGGTGTGGCCATTTGGGGAACTATGCAGGGCCAGATTGGGACCACAAGCGGGTCAGATTTGGTTCTGCACCACTTTTATAGCAGATGATATGTCAGCTTGGTACGCTCATTGGGAGGACACACCTTGCAAGTCTTCCATTCTTTCTCAGTGGGTTGAGATGAATTGACCATGCTGTGGCCCCTGTGCCCGTGCTCAGCCCCTTGGATTTTGGTGTGTGTTGCCCCCACTTCTCCCAACCCACCATTCCTGAAGTTCTCCATTTTGCTTTACTCTGTGAATCTGCTGCCAATCAGGATTAGCATAAGGACTTGGCTTTGATGCCTTGCTTGGAACAGGTATCTTCTTTGCTTATGTGATCCCTGTGTGCATGACAGTCGATAATTGGGCACTCATTTGGCTGTGTGCCTGGGATCTCCTCGAGGGGTGGGGGAGGGGGAGGGACAGTGTTTACCTTGTCACTTTCATTGGCTTTTAATTAAGAATCAGAGCAGAGTGGATTTGCATAAGTTGACATTGTCTGTTTGTCTGCCAGCAGCATAGATGGCCCCATGAGAGACTCTGTTTAGTGGCGCTCAGGAGAGGCTGGTGGCTCCTATTTCGGTGGAGCTCCTTTTCCATTGCAGGTTTTGCAAGTTTTATATTTGGAACCTCATAGGAGCTATCCATGGTGCTGAACGCCATCCCCAAAACAGGTTCACCGCCAGGGAGCACCATGGAGAGCTCCTATGAAGCTCCAAATAAAAGCTACAAAACCTGCAATGGAAAAGGAGCCCCACCGAAATAGGAGTTACCATCCTCCCCTGGTGGTGCTCTGCAACCACATCCCGCCACAACAGGGTTGCTTTCCTTGGGATGATTCTGCTTCCAATGGAGCAGAGTTGTGGATGTTTCCCCTCCTTTAGCATTTTTCTCCAGTGCTTCCCTGTTGTCCACATCTTCCTACCTCTTTCTCCAAGGTCATGATCTCTGCTGTCCCGACAGGAGGTAAAAAGCGTCACACACATTGCCCTGAGTGGGTGAGATATTCCCCCTGGAGCCCAGGTCTGTCTGCTTACACCTTGAAACCTGAGTAATGTGATGATGGAACCATTCTTCTTACCATGCGATGACAAATGTCACAAAGTGAACAGGGCAAGCAAATCAGCAGGTAACCTGCCAGGTCATCCCATCAGCCAGGGGGAAGGAATGTGTCGATGGCATGTGGGGGCCACATTGAGAAGGCACTTTTTTGGGGGGGGGGCAGAATAGATAACATTGCTCCAAAGAGTGTGCATCTTATTTTTGGGAAATTCACTCAATTTTCCTTTACCTTGGTTCACTTCTGCCTTCTTCTGTAGCATATGGCTTGACTCACTTGCTCAAGTCATCTGGGACTATTTGCTTGGTTAGTGCCGTTATGTGGTGTACCTGCCCTCTGATTATGGCACATTATGGGCAGGAGTCCTTGGGTTATTGTGCAGACAACCTTACCTTATACTAGAAAGGGGTTGATGGCCATTGGGGTTCCTTTTAACTATTTGATTCCAAGAACAATTCATCTGGTTGATTGAAAGGGCTTGTGTAAGACTCGGGTTCCATTAAAAGCAGGGCCATTTCTAGGGGGAGGCAAAGTGGCTGGTCACCTAGAGCACCAAGCGATCCAGGGTGCCAAACAACCCCAGGTGGTCAGCTGTAATAGTGGCCAGGCAAGGCTTGACATGCAGTAAAGGAAAATCCTGAATTGGCCTGTCTAGGCTGCAGCTGCATACCATTTTAAATCACAGTATCTTCCCTAGTATGAGAGGCAGCGAGCTGAACCAATCAGCTAGCTAACTTTGTGGGGCGCACTGCTAATGAGGACACGAACACAATGGGAGTTGTTTGTGGAACAGGGGAATGTGTGTCCAAATAAGTGCTCTTGTATGGCTGTGTGGATTCTCACTTGCCTCCATATGAAAGTGGGTCCCATCTTGCAGGTTGGGAATCATAGGTGAGTCTTGGGTCTGAACGGGTTGAAGTCTGCTGGATTAAAGGATGCATATACTGTGTACCAAACAAATGTTTAAAGCACTGTACAGTACAGTGACACTGATAAATGTTGCAATGCTAAAGGAAATAAAAATAAAAATAGAGGATATCAATATCCCAGGAAACTTGTGTGTCCCCCCCCATGAACCCATTTCATACTGTCCAGAAAGTAACAGCAGTGGTGGTGGTTGCCAAAATTGCCTAGGGTACCAAAATACCTTGAGATGGCCCTTCCTACTACACAGTGCCATAAGTGTGTAGTAGGAAGCTTGTAGGCAAGGAAACTGTTCTCTACTCCCAAATCTGGACAGGGTAGATGGAGGGACATCAGACCTTTGCATCTGTTTGTCAGCCACGGATGCCACTGCAGGCAGAAATGTTGATCAGCGCACATGGAAAGAGATGTGGGTGCTATTTGCATGAGCTATTTGCATAGAGCTTTTCTACATGAGGTAATTATCATGCACTCATCATTCCCTGCTCACGATTGTTTACAGGTTCTTTAGATGATGTTCTGACCCTCCAGTTTCGCTTATGTGTCTAGCCAGCACTTTTGGAGAGCTTTGTTAGAGTAGGAAATGTGGCATTTAATTGTGAAAGCCAAAGAAATCACAATTTTCTCTTGTGTATTTGTGCTATCCTGCTATACCACAGTGCCACCTAGAGGGTATCTAGTGGTAAAGCAGGAAAGAAACACACCTCGTGTAGTGCTTGGATCTCAATTCTGCAACGAAACCGAAAGTAGATGCAGTGCATTAACAGCCAATTGACAGCCTCGTATAGAAAAGCTCCTAGTCAATTAGACCCCCATCATCCCTGCACAAGGCAGATGAGCCCAGACCAGGGGTGCACTCTCACATCCACCTTGCAATGCAGATGGGGGTGCATAGCCTACCCCCTTTGCCATCTGCGTGCAGTTGTTAGTTACACTGTGTTGCATACAGGTGTCTGTGGGTCAGGGCCAGGCTTGCCTTGAAACAATAATTTGAAATGCACTGCCTGTCTGTCTCCACAATAGGTGCATGGCTTGGCTTACAGCAGGGACATCAGGACTGAGCCCTTTTGCAGAGGACGGATCAAACTAATACCCCACCAAACCCCGCATTTTAAAAGGTGTGATGAATGCATTCATCCAAGAAGCACACTAGTTAACCAAATAATGCTTTCTGCTTTAGCCTTAACTAGGTAAAACCTGGATTTAATCAATTTCACACATGGGCGTCTATGTGCACTTACCTCTGATTCAGCATCCCAGGGAATAGCAAGCCTTCCAAGAACACTGGCATCCTTTCTGTCTGAAGCTCACTCCCATGGCTGTCTCAACCACAGTGCCCCCCCCTTTCCTTCCCACATCTGCTTCCTTTCCAGAGGAAGGAATGCCAAGGGCAGGAAATGGCCACCACAGTTCCCAGGCCCTTCCACGTGGATCCCAGATGCTCTCCTTAGCTCTTGTTTCATCATCATGGTCTGGAATCAGGTCCAGTTGCACGGAGAGGAGGCAGCTATGCCTTGAGCCCTGCTCCCCACTTACCAGTTGGAGGCCCATGGTGCCAGTGCCCAGTACTTGTTCTTGGCACATGGGCTGCTCTCTAGTGATGGGGCTTGAGAGACTTTTCTCTGGCTCTCCCTCTCTTTCCCTCTCTCTTTTGCTTGTCTTTGTGGTACACCTGATGGGAAATGCCAGACGTTATCACTACACCAGGTTCCTCATGGAATTCCATGGGAGGGGCCGTAGCTCGGTGGTAGAACATGTGCTTTGCATGCAGAAGGTCCAAGGTTTGATCCCCGGCATCTCCAGGTAGGGCTGGAAAAACTCCTGTCTGAAACCCTGGAGAGCCACCGCCAGTCAGTGTTGTTGGCAATGCTGAAATAGACGGACCAAGGGTTTGACTCAGTATAAGGCAGCTTCCTAAGTTCCGAGTCTTTTCCTTCAGCTGCTCCCTGAAGATGCCACTTATTGAACCTGGGACCTTCTGCATGCAAGACATTTGGTCTACTGTGAGGTATGGTCCCTTTCCAATGGTCTTCTAGGTGGTGCACCCCTAGGACTGAAAACTGAAAGGATGCAGCCCCAGGACAATACAAAATACAGTAATACCTTGGATTGCAAGTAACTTGGTCTGAGAGCGTTTTGCAAGACAAGCAATTTTTAAAAAAATTTTTTGACTTGATAAACGAGCAAGGTCTTGTAGGGATGTAACCACTCACCTCGAGCGGGCGGAGCGGGCCGAAATCAGCCCCGCTCACGCCCACCAGAGACTCGCTTTGATATAAGAGTGTTTTGGATTACAAGCACAGTTCCGGAACGAATTGTGCTTGCAATCCAAGGTATTACTGCAATAAAATGTGCCCCAAGGATTGCAATAGACAAAGCAGGTAACTCTCCCAGTTGCTCATAAGAGAAACACAAGAGATTTGTATATACTAGAGGTGTGCTTTGGATTTTGGCTGAATCCCAAACCGAATTGGGCTGATTCAGGAGTTGTCCAAATCGAAGCAGGCCTCCTTCAAAGCAGACTGGATTCAAATCTCAATCCTCCTGAAGCTTTGCTAGTGATTCAGATTTGGAGGGACACAGAGACCCAATTGTGTTTACAAAAATTGATATATTTCTCCCCAAGCACTTCATATAAGAAAAATGTCAGGCAGGGCGGGAGGAAAAGAGGGATGCAGTTTTGTAACTGGAAGCGCTAGCTTCTAATCATAGTGAATGGTTTACCAGTGCATTTGGAGAGGATGTTAAAAGAATATATCACAAGACTGCTTTAGTGTTCAGTGCTCTTTGGTAGTTCTTTCCCCCAAGAGCAGGAACATTAAACGAGTTTTTGTGGAGGCTGTGGGACATCAAAGGTACAGCATTGGGTGCTTGCCTGAAAAATGCTGGATGTTCAACTTCCTCTGTCTCTGCCACTGAATGCCACCACTATCCAATTGCACTGTCTGTGACTTTGGTGCCAAATTAGGGATGTGTGAGGAATCTGATAGAACAACAGCTCCCAGAATCCCTTGCCATTAGCCATGCTGGCTGGGTATGCTAGGAGCTGTAGGCCAGCAACATCTGGGGACCCAAGGTTGGAGAGCCCTGATTAGATGGCCACAAGTTGTCCACCCCTACATTAAACTTTGGGTCTTATTTCCAAGTCACCATGTTTAGGATTGGGCTCTTTAAAGAAGAAAAGTAGCAAGACATGAGATGGTAAAAGAGTACCTGATGTCAGCCTGCAGGTGCGGGCTCACATGACTGAATATTCCTCCAAGCTAGCCTTTCCCAGGCTGGTGGCCTCCAGATGTTTTGGACTACAACTCCCAACATTGATCATTGCCTATGCTGACTGTGGCTGATGGAGCTGATGTCCATCTGGGGGCACCAGTTTGGGAAAGTAAATATATAAGAATAAATAAATGGATAGGATAGGGCTTTGTTTACTCTGCTTTAAAAAAATAAGAAAAATTAAAATTAAAAATTTCAAAATCCAGATTGTGAGAGCTATATGCTCTCTGAGAACACTTGTATGTCTTTTATTATTTCACAGGATATTTTAACAGAACAAAACCTTGAATGGGTTGATTTTCTCAAAGCCATCCTGGCCCACTTTTGGGTGCCTGGTGATAGCCATTTTGTTGACTGGGCTGGTTCCCCTCTTGTCACAATAATGGCTCAGCTTTGTTCCACAGCAGCAACGGTCCTCGCTCTAGGAATACAGCAACTGCATTTATGTTGCCAATGTAATGGCTCTTTGGTCAATGTAGAAAGCACAGGCTGAGGACTTAGATTGTCCGCTTCTCAGAATAGTTTAGAAGGCGAATGTAAAACCTACACCAACTAGAGGTGCTTCCAGACAGATGGGCTCCTAGCGCTACCAATTACAGGACATTATGCAGCTGTCCTGTCTTTTCCTCCTTAACAGATTTTCTTTTGTAAGAAAATCTGTGGGAAAAGCTGTTGGAAAACACGGGAGAGTTATAAATGGAAGATGGCGATGTGTCTGGAACCCCTGTCATTCCATGAATGAGGCAGAACTATTGCCTCAGGTGTGGAAATGGTTCTGGGGGGGCATAAGAACATAAGAGCCATGTTGAATCAGACAAAAGGCCCATCTATTCCAGCATGCTGTTCACACAGTGGCTAACCAGCTGTCTGTGGGAAGCCCACAAGTAGGACATGAGTGCAAAAGCACCCTCCCGCTTGTCTTCCCCAGCAACTGGTATACAGAGGCATACTGCCTCTGATACTGGAGGTAGTATATAGCCATTGTGACTAGTAGCCATTGACAGCATTATCCTCCATGAATTTGTCTGATCCCCTTTTAAAGCCATCCTAATTGGTGGCCATCACTACATCCTGTGGGAGCGCATTCCATAGTTTAACCATGTACTGTGTGAAGGAGTACTTCCTTTTATCTGTCCTGAATCTCCAACCATTGAGCTTCATAGGATGACCTCATTCGGTTCCAGTATTATGGGAGATTGACTTTCTCTACACCATGCAGAATCTTGTACAACTTATCTCCCCTGACTCATCTTTTTTCTAAGCTAAACAGTCCCAGATGTTGTAGCCTTTCCTCATAGGGGAGTTGCATCAGCCCCTTGATCATTTTGGGTGCCCTTTTCTGCAGTCTCCATTTACCATAGGACTCCTCTCTAGGGACCATCCATTAAATACCTTCCGCATCAAGGTATGGTGGAGGTACAAATGTTTGGATTGTTTGCTTATTTATAATACTTCTATACTGTTTTTTAAAAATCCCATAGCAGTTCACTGAAAGGTGTATACAGTATCATACAATATACAAACAATATAAAATAATTTAAAATTGAAAATGTTATGACAAAGGCAGCTTTTACTGTTGGTTAAAATGGTATAAAGTACAATGATGAGGGATGTTTAAAAGACTTCTACACATGTGACATGCTTTATGCAGCTCCCAACAAATTTTCCCCAAGGGAATATGGCCCTAACCGGAAAAAAAGATTCCCCACTGCTGTTGTACTCTGACAACACAGCTCGCGAGAGTTTCAGCAAAAGGTCTTCCCCATCACCTGATCCTTTTAAAAGAAGATGCCTTGCATTGAACCTGGGACATCCTGCATACAAAGCAGGTGCTCTGCTACTGAGCTGTGACCCCTCCCCACACATCCTGGAACATGTAGCTCTGGTTATCATGTCAATCTTCCCTGCCATTCATAGAGTTTCCTTGCCAGTTCTGGACTCCCTACATCCAGGAAGGTGAGGAGGTTCTCCACATGACAGGGGACCATCCATAAAGTATGTCACACTTTCAGAAGTCTTTTAGAAGTCAGACCATTGACACTAACTTCATGAAAGGAGGGTACTTGGAGCACGGCTCACTATGAAGATCTTAAAAGGTGAGTGGGGCCATATGAGGAAATGTGCTCTTTAACATACATTGGCCACAGACCCTGAAGGACTTTAAAGGTGAGACCCTGCACTTTAAATTGGAAGCTCACCAATAGGCAGTGCGACTGGTGCAGAACTGGATATGTTTCTGACTGCCAGCACCCATAAACAGATGGGTTGTGGCATGCAACACGAGCTGGAGCTTCTGAACCATCTCCAGGGGTAGCCCCACAAACAGGTTATTATGGTAATCAATCTTTGAGGTTACAAGACATGGGTAACTATCAAGTTGTTGAACCTCTACAAAGGGATGCAGCCAGTGTATCAGATGTGACTCCTGGCCATTGCTGTCACTTGCTTCTCACAGCAACAGTGGATCCAGGAGAATGCCCAGCAGATACCTGCTGCAGAAGAAAAATTTTGGACCTCCCAATAAGCACTATTGCTTATTGTCTGGATTCACCTTCAGCCTGCTAACCTCATCTACCTGACTACAGCTTCCAGACATTGATTCAGAACAGCTGCTGCTCTTAGTTGAAGAAATAGAGCACCGTGTTATCAGTGCATTGATGACACCCAACTCCAAAGCTCCGGATGACCTCTTCCTATGACTTCATATAGATATAGGATAGTGTAGGATAAAAATGACCTCTGTAGAGCCCTGCAATGCAGCTCCCAGGGGACAGAGCAGGTATCTCCAGTTACTACCTTCTGGGATCACTTGGACAAAAGATGCAAAACTAGTCCAGTGCTAACCCTGGTACCCCTACCCAACATGCCAGTTATTAGTTTTAAAAGTTGTGTCCCACTTTTCTTTATCAAAATAGACCCAGAGCAGCTCATAACATAAAATCAATAAATCAGATGATCAGTACACAATACGCAATCACACATATAAAACAGGAAAATCACAACAGAATAAAAACACACTTCACAGCAACAGCATACAGCAGCAACTTAGAGTATAACATTAAAAATTATGGCAAAGTCTGTAAATGAAGCCATTGTCAGCCAAAAACTATCTGAAAAAGCCAGGTCTCTTGCCACATGCCTAAAAAAAGTATAGGATTGGGGCCATGCAAACCTCGTAAGGTGTCATCACCAAGCCAGTGCCACCACCAAGAAAGTCCTGCTCCTTATAGATGCCCACCAGATTTCATTTGGCAACTGCCCCCCAAGCAGGGCCACAGATGTTGAATGGAGCATATGCGGGGGCTCCTATGGAAGAAGGTGGTCTTATGTTCCAGACATTGTGTGATTCCATGGCATCAAATGCCACAGAGACATCAAGGAGAATCCACTGGGAAGCATTCCCTGTGTCTCCAGATGAAGATCACCTACCAAGGCAACTAAAGCTGTCTTGGTTCTTTAATCAGGCTAGCGGGCAGATTGAAAAGGGTCAAGGAAAGATGCATCATCCCAGAAGCCCTGGAGATGCTCTGCCACCAGTCAGCAAGCCATTCCTTTCTTCCCCATTAGGATAGCCACTATGTATCAACCCCCCCCACACACACACACAAAAGGACAAAAAGGGACATAGATTTGCATATGCTAATTTATATGTATGGATGTAAATCTAGACATAATTACTATAATTTAAGTAGAATCATAGAAAAGTAGAGTTGGAAGGGGCCTACAAGGCCATAGAGTCCAACTCAATGCAGGAATCCAGGTCAAAGCATCCCTGACAGGTCCAGCTGCACCTTGAATGCCTCCAGAGTGGGAGAGCCCACCACCTCCCTAGGGAGTTGGTTCCATTGTCTTATTGCTCTAACAGTCAGGAAATTTTTCCTGATGTTTAGGTGGAATCTGGGTTCCTGTAACTTGAGCCCATTATTCTGTGTCCTGTGCAAACTGGGATGATCGAGAAGAGATCCTGGCCCTCCTCTTTGTGACAACCCTTCAAGTACTGGAAGAGTGCTATCATATCTCCCCTCAGTCTCCTCTTCTGAAGACTACTTGTTTCCAGTCCCTTTATCATCTTTGTTGCCCTCCTCTGAACATAATACACTTTACTATAGTGGGGAAGACTGTGACCAGATGACTTCTCTGCCTGTTCATTCAGCTGTTGCCCAGGTGATAACTGTTAATGGGCAACTTCAAGGCCCCTGCATTCCCTCCCTTCTTATGGTGCTTTATCTTTAAACAGGCTTTGTACTGGATAGCCCTTCAAATAGAGAACTGTCCTCTGTATAGTAGGACACTTGGCCACCCTATCCCCATGATGTTCCTTTCTGGCTAGAAACTGGATGGTAATCCCAAGCAAAGAAATATACAACATTTATCTCTTCCCACGCAGCAGGAAGTGTAAAATATTAATAGGCATCCATGTGGTTGTGTTTGAGAAATACTCAGAATTGCTCAGAAACAGCTGCAGCTGTCAAAAAGTAGTGTGAGACTAGGAAAATGATCGGGTCAAGTTCTATGAAGCCAAATGCAGGTGTGCAACCTGTTTCTTACATGGACCAGCCTCATTCAGCTCTAGAAATTCCTTCCTCACCCATTTTCATATGTAGCCCCTCAGGATGTTAGCTTCCTTCCAGAGGAGGGTTGCCACTCTTTTGCTCTCTTAAGAGTGCTCCTGTGCCTTTAACAGTTGCATGAGAGGTAGAAATACAGGGGGTGCAGGTTCCTCCCCCCCAGCTGGTGAAGGGTTGTGAAAAGCATCACCTGTTGAATTTTTGTTTGCCGCTATAAGCGCAGGAGCCCTGCCAGAGCAAAAGGATGGCAACCCTATATTTGAAAAACACAAGATATGCTCTCTTTCAGCCAGGTGAGAAGGCCGAATATTCCACAGCAATAGGGCTAGTGTTAGAAGGAGGGGTATGTTTTCCTTCCCTAAGTCACTCTGACAACATCTTACCTACTCCACCTCCCCCACCAATTTCCCCTCATCCCATGCCCTGGAAGTCATAAAATCACAGAACTTTAAAGTTGGAAGGGACCTTGGAGGTCATCTAATCCAACCCCCTGCTCAGTGCAGGAATCTTCAGCAAAGGACAGCCCACCACCTCTCAAGGGAGCCTGTTCGGCTATCAAACAGCTCTTACCATCAGGAAGTTTATCCTAATGTTTAGCCAAAATCTGCTTATAATGCTCCTTCATCCCCACCGGGACTTTATTCACCTTTATCCACCCACCCCCACCCCCACCCCACCCCACCCCACCCCACCCCACCCCTCTTTTTCAGGTTCAGATCGTAACTCTGTGTAGCATCCCTAAGTGGTTAGGTCACATGGGGAGAAATCCCTTCTCTTAGGTCTTGGTCAGACACCTCAAAATACACAACAGAAACCAAATTATTAACAAAACAAATTTATTAACACATGAATAAATAAGGTAAGGGAGCAAACAGAGGATACAAAAATACAAACAAAACCTACAAGCTGTCCACTTTGCTAGCCTGCGCTTCTGTCACTTACGTACACACTGAAATTCCCAGAGAGGATCTCCTGCTCCTTTCACTCCTTCATAGGGTCAGCCCCTGGTCCAGAGTGATGCAGCCGTCACTCTCTAACAGAGCCCTCCCCAGTGTCCCAACATGGCCCTCGAACCCCCATTATAAGTGGTAGCTGGCAAAAGCAATGCACTATTCTGCGCTACCCACCCCCCACCCTGTGCCTTGTTAGCAAGGCCAGCCGTGGTCTGAAGGGAGTATTTGGCCCAATCCCACAGGCCAGGAACTCTTAAAGGGAGAGTGGCTAGTTTCTAGCTCTCTTGCAATTTCCGCCCATCAGTTCTAGTCCTGCCCCCTAGAGCAAAAGAAAACAAATATGCTCCATCTTCTGTGTGACAGATATTTGAAGACAGCTATCATGTATCTGCTTAATCTTCTCTTCTCCAGGCTAAATATTCCCAGTTCTTTCAACCATTCCTCATAGTACTTGTTTACTAGACACCTCATCATACGGGTCTCCCTCCTCTGGACATGCTCCATTTTGTTGCTGGGTGCTTCCGGATGAGGCTTTTATCGCACCATGCCTCATTCACAGAATTTTATTGGGAGTCCAGACGTCATCATCTTCCATTCATGACCTTCCCATGTTTTCCCACCGCTTCGTCTATCTTTTTTCTTACTTTAGAAAATCCATTAAAGAGAAAAAGATGGAATGGCTGCGCAGCGCAGTGCCTTCTGATTTAGCAATTCAGCACTAGGAGCACTAGGAGCCCTCCGTCATGAAGCACCCGCTGTCTTTTTAAAAATGTGACACCCAGAACTGGACACAGTACTCCAGGTGCAGCCTGATCAGCACAGAATACAGGGGGACTATTACTTCCCTTGATCTAAGGGTGCTTCTGGACGGAGGACCCCTAGTGCTACCAATTTGAAGCTATTGTGCAGCTATTCCATCTTTTTCTCCTTAACGGATTTTCTGCCATAAGAGTACAGACAGAAGAAGCGGTGAGAAAACACAGGAGGGTTACGTGTGGAAGATGACATTGCCTTGACCCCTGTAGAATTCCACGAATGAGGCAGGATGATAGCACAAGAAAAGCCTCCTCTGGAAGCACCCTAGGCATCTGTTAATGCCGCCTAAGATTGCAAGGGTGGCGGGTTGCCAGCCAGATGGGCGATTAATAAATGTAAATAATAAATAAATAAATTAAGTTTTTTAGCAGCCAAATCACACTGCCGGCTCATGTTCAGCTTATGATCAACTAAGACACCTGGACCCTTTTCACAAGTACTGCTGCCAAGCCAAGGTGTCCCCCATCCTATAGCTGTGCCTTTGATATTTCTTTTGTAGGTAAATGCAGGAAAAGGATTGCTTATCTCCACATGAGTTTGCCCTAACCTTCGACTATCCTTGTCTTGTTTGCCTAGGACCAAGCCTACTGAGACCTTCAAAACAAACACCCCACCCCCCTTGTGGGACCTGATACTTGAAAAATGAAAACACAAACTCAGTGGGCTGGATCCAGACTTAGTCATGCTTAAGAGTAGACCCATTAAAATCAATAGAACTTAAGTTAGTCAACTAACATAATGGTTAGTCACCCATAGCAATGCTGGCTGGAGGTGATAGTTGTTGTAGTCCAACACATCTGGAAGGCATCAGGTGGGAGAAGGCTGGAGTAGAAAATACAGTACCTGCAAGATGGATGTTCTGGTATAAGGCAACGTCCCATGTTCAACTTTTGCTTGTTAGTGTGGCGTGTTCTGTGTGTGAAGCAGTGCTTCGTGCATGCAAAATCCTTTCCAGCTTTTCTTGATGAGTAAATACTTGAGGTCAGTCTAGTGCAGAGTATGCCAGATGTCTAGATCATGACTTTAATGACTCTCTTATGTAGCAGGATTGCCTTCGTGGATGCATGGCTGTAGGCTTACAGGTTTGCTGCTGGCTATCAAGGTTGGGGGTGGGTGGGGATCAGCTGGTAAAAATTCTTTCACAATGCACAACGGAGCACCATCCAGTATACAGACACATGTGCATGACACAGAGGGATTTTTTTTCTGGTTGAAGGAGTTTTATGTTAAAAGGTTATTTTGTTTGGAGTGGGGGGGATATATTTCTCATTCCTATCTGAGAGCCATTAAATGCCTAGTTAATAAAAACCTTTCCTGACAATTTTTTTTTTTGGGGGGGAGGGAAATGGGATGGAAATTCTCCTCACATGGGTCACTTGTGCAAAGAGCATGAAGGTGAAATAGGCTAGTGTCTGGAATTCCTGTTTCTGACTCACACTCATTAATGTCTTGGATTCATCTGGAAGAAATCTCCAGTGCTCGAGAAAAGCTCTTAAAAAAAAAAAGGACACAAAAACCCCTTGCGTAGTGTGCGTGCATGTGTGTGAGTATATCTGTGTAATTGCCCAAAGATGTAAACCATTGGGGGACATTCTGGCAACACTGTTCAAGGCAAGCTTTCTCTGCAGAGTGGTGTTCATGCCAGCTGCCTGCAAGGAGGCCTACTTTATGGGCTTACTCTGCAAGGAGGCAGGAGGTGTACATGGTATAAATTACTGAGCTCTGGTGGCGGGGGGAGCATGGGATGGAGAATAAATTAAAGCAATCTGGACAGTCACCATCTGAGTGGAAGAGGCCAAGAGACTGGAATAATATTTTTATAGATGACTTGCAGAAATGAGAACACTATATAAGAAAATGGCACCGGATGGGGAAGAGGGAGGGTTATTGGCAAAGGGGTCTGGAAATCTGCATTGGATGTGGTCTCGCTGCACCATGCCGAGCTTGACTGTGAAGCACAGACTTTCATGGGTTAGGTGGAAAATTATCAAACTAGTCTGTCTGTCTTCGTTTTAGGTATGTTTCTAGCCCTCATGGCTACAGTGGAAAACTTGATGGCTGGCGGGCAGGAAGGCAATGTTTGCCCAGAAACCAGAGGAGATCTAGATGGAGCTTCTGATTGGGTTCAGACTTCAGACAACACGATAACCCACACTCAAGGGTTCAGTATGGGTTGTTGTTGAACCATGGATTGTTGTTGAAATGTGGGTTATCGTGTTTCTGAATTAAGCTGAGATAACAAACCATGGTGAACAACCCACAGTTTACAACTCAACAACAAACCATGGGTTCTCTTCATGGGTTGTTCCTTGATAACAAGCCATGGCTTGTTAGGACATCTGGGTAGGACAGACAACACGATAACCCATGGTTCAACAACAACCAATGGTTCAACAACCCACACTCAACCCATACTCTCAATCCTTGAGTGTGGGTTATCAGGTTGCCTGAACCCACTCTCTGTGTAGCATTCAGTTCTGACTTTCTGGTCCCTGTTCCTTCAACCCTGTTCTTGCTTATTTCTTCATGCCTTTGGCTTGGCTCCTAAGAGCTTGACTCATATTTGACTTGTAGGGCTATCTGGGGTGCTTTCAGATGAGGATTCTATTGTGTGACCACCCTGTCTCATTTAGGGAAATTTACTGGTGTGTGTGTGTGTCAGGTACAGATGCTGTCATCATCCTCTTGTAATCCTCCCATGTTTTCCCACCACTGCTTCCGTCTTTTTTTTTTTCTTACCGCAGAAAATTGGTTAAGGAAGAAAAGATGGAATAGCTCCACAAGGACTTCTCATTGGTGGCACTAGGTGCCCTCTGTCTGGAAGTGCTCTAAATTAGTATACTGAGTGGGGGAAAGGTGGAAGGAACATCGGTAGAAAATACTAGGCAAGATGGACAAATCTTGGTCTAAGGCAGCTCCCTGCATTCCTATGAGTTTGGGAAGGGGGACTTGAGTCACCATCCAAGTCCTAGTGAAGTTATACACGGGGGCTGGAGAACCTCAGGCCTGGGGGCCAAATCTGGCTCCACCCCTTTGCCCCCCAAACACCAATCATTGGGTGGTTTCCCAGCTTTTGTGCAGTTCCTCCCCCCACACACCTCTGTTCTAAAACACTGAAATGCCTCTCCTGAGGCTTTGTCACCGGTAGTAAGAGCTTCAAACTACAATATGCTGGGTTTTTTAAAAAAATCTTTGTCCCACCCCTTTTGCCTTTGGACCCACCCACCACTGGAATGCAGCCCCCCCCAAGCTTCTCCAAAATGAAATTTGGCCCTCTGGCTGAAAGAGGTTCTGCACCCCTGTTCTATATACATTTGCATGTCTCCTAACATTGCATTCCTGGAAATGCAGCGTCTTGGATTTCTGTCCAGAAATTCAAAAATGTTATCTTTACCTTCTCCAGTGCAGTTCTTCCTTAACAGCAAATTAAATGTGTGTACTACTCTGCGGGGCGTATTGTTGAGGACAAAATCGGGGCTTCTTGCTGCAAAACGTATGCACAATACTAGACTGCTGGGTAACTGCGTGTGTGTATCTGTGTGTGCGGG
The DNA here is from genome assembly GCA_021292165.1 of Shinisaurus crocodilurus. Lineage (NCBI taxonomy): Eukaryota > Metazoa > Chordata > Lepidosauria > Squamata > Shinisauridae > Shinisaurus > Shinisaurus crocodilurus. The sequence continues at coordinate 68,899 of JAHFWL010000276.1, read as the reverse complement.
CAGGCTGGGGGTGTTCTTTGTTCTGCCATGGTCTCAGACATGAAATCTTTCTTGCATTAAACAACAGTTCCCACATCATAGTTGCATATGCCATATTCATTCTCAAGGAAATGACACGATATTCATGAATATTCATGAGTCTACTCTTGTGAATTACCACTTTACTGTATATACTCATAAAAGGTGAAGAAAAAATTACTTCAAGAGAGGGACAGACTAACCCTTGTAAAAATAAGAAGGTGTAATTAACCATATACCCTTGAAGGTGGCTCTGTTAAGAGCCTGCCGAATGGCATTCTGGGTGTTGTATCCAAGATGGCAGTGAGGCTTTGGGACCAGCCATTCTCTGGCCCTGCGGCAGGCCCTGCTAGACCATCCTCTTGTGAAGGCATCAGGTCAGTTTCCTTCGGTTTTCTCTCTCGCCCCCTCCCCTCATCAAGTTAAAACCTTTTAATTAAGGCAGGAAATTGTGTGTCTTCATGGCTGTTCGACTGGGGGACTTACTTTTTTCACTAAATGAGATCTTTGCAAGAAGCCTTTCAAAAAAACAAAACAAAACAAAAAGCCCGGGCATTAATCTTTTGGCTATTGGCAGCTTAATAGTTTCCCCGAGATGCTATCTGCCATTTCTCCTGGTCTCACTTTTCCTCTGATTAAATAAGATGTGGGGTGAAGAGGAGTGTGCTTTGTTAAGGCGGACATTGATTTACTCTGGTTTATTTCATTTTCAAAAGGGTTGAGGGGTTGGGCTGCAGAAGATCAAAGACCTAGGAAAGAATGGGCTGGGTGGGGTGAGGAAGAAACCCAGCTCTAAAAGCTGAATGCCTAATAGCAGGCTTCCCCAACCTGGCGCCCTCCAGATGTGTTGGACTACAGCTCCCATCATCCCTTAGCCACATTGGGGAAGGCTGCCTAACAGTGATGTCCGATTTTGTTTTTTCTGTAACAAAGCTCTTAAGCGATATGAATGCAGGGGTGTCCCTGCAGTGCCACCGTGCCCGAGAGTTTGCAGTTTCAGTGCAATTCAGTTGCGAGTGCATTTTTAGTTGTGCCGATGTTACCATGGGCAAAGTCCATCAGGAATGCATCCTGCGTGAGTCCCCGTTACCGCGAATGGGAGCCAAACAAAAAACATTGGAAATCCTGGCTTTCCCGCGCCAATCTTATACCAAGGCCTTGTCAATATGGAAGCCGACCCAGGGGAAGAGCATTGAGATGCGATGCGATGCAGGGACTGAGAGCAGAGAGTCGAAGGGTCTTAAGGGGCAATAAGCATGTGAACCAGCATCTTGGTAATTGGGATGACGGGCAAAAAATATGGACGATCACGGCGGTTCTGTCTTTTGTGAAGCAAGTGGCGTCAGGATAGAGCTGCGAGAGGAGACCTTGAAATTACCGTGGACTGCTGCCTGGAAATACTGCAGTGATACATTGCTGCTGTCAAAAATGTAAAACAGAATTTTAGGGACAATTAGGAAAGAGAATAATGGAGGAGGGGGGAGGAAATCCCAGAGCCCTGCTCTACAGGAGCAGCCACCAAAAAAATGGCTCTCTCTTACCTTGAATCCTGTGCACAGTTCTGGCTACTTTCTTGTGAAAAAGATGCGGTAGATTAGAAAGATAAAGAGAAGAGCAACAGGAATGATCAGGAGTGTGAAATGTCACAGGAAGCTGGTCAGCGAGGAGCTTTAACTAGAGCCCCATTTTGGGAAGGAGGTTGTGTGTTGGCATCGTGCCTGACCCAGACCCAGGCCAGGATGAGTCTTCAGATGAAGAGCCTGAGATTGCAGAGCCTGAAGACCACATGGAACCTCCTGATACTAATGCAACCCCAGGCCCTTCCAGCATCTGTAGGGAAGCTACACTAGCCCTTTCAACCATGGGGGGCCCTGAGGAATGTGCCTTGCCCATGGCGTCAGAGGAGAAGGCTGAGCAACCGCACAGCCTCAGAGAGCACCGGTGGCGGAAGGTGCAGGTGCAGGCGCAGGCACAGGCTGACGCTCAGAGGTGAAGCATGTGCCTCAAGGCCATAAACAGCTGGGCTTCTCAGGAGTAAAAAGCCTACTCAGGTGTGAGATCTTACTCATGAGTATGATTCCTGCCATAGTGGTGATCACCTGCAGCTGAGCCTCAGGAGGGGCTCTGGAAGTATAATAAGCTTTCAGTTAGAACAGTGTTGTCCAACCTTGGGTCCCCAGATGTTTTTGGCCTACAACTTTGTAGGCCAAAAACATCTGGGGACCCAAGGTTGGACAACACTGAGTTAGAACTTGCTAGCTGCTGGAACAATGTCTTTGTATTGGCTCCAGTGCTTTGAACCCTTGCTTTTTGATTGATTGTCAGTGCTGCTGAGCTTTGGACTCCTGTTAGATGCTGCACTTTGGACTGTGTTTGTGTTGGACTGCTTACCTGCGTTTTGACCTTGGCCATGGCTCAGACCCTTCTCTTGGAAATCTTCTTTGGTAAGCCTGTGTTCTTGACCTTTCCCTGCTTACTGACTTCTCCTGCTTTGAACTGCTCTATTGCTGGACTGATACAACTGTGTTTGACCTTTTGCCTCTCTGCTGATGTGCTGTTGGATTTGCCCCATGGTTGACCCCAGGGCTGAGCCTGACCCAACCATAGCACAGCAGCTGGGGTCCCACCACTATCCCTCAAAGTGGACTTGCTGCTCCTCTGTCAACAGTGTCTCTCTGCTTCAACTAGTGGGTCAGATGATATATACATCAATGGTTGGATGAGAGGAAGGCAGATTTGACTGAATATTGAACTAAAACTCCCATGATCCCCAGTTGGCATAGGCACCAGGTTGGGGAAGGATGGCTTAGAACATATATCTGTTAAATTTGTATCCTATCCTATCCCCAAAGAAGAAGCTCAGATAAGCACACATGGAGGTCTGCTGAAAACTGCAGCAAACTGATGCACCAACTGCAAAAAATAATGTAAATTAACTTAAGATATTCTCCAGGTTAAACTAGATAGGAGATGGAGTGGAATGTGAGGCAGAGTGAGCCTACTGAACAAGAACAGAACAGTGGAAATATCTACATGTCACTACCTACATGTCACATGCTTTTACTAGATTTGACCAGGGAGATGAGGCTTGGTGTTGGCCATGCATTTCTGTAACATCTCCTTTGGCCCCTAGAGGCAGAATAATAGGCTAAGAAAATGCATTCAAATTTAATTTGCATAATTAATAGGGTAGAATTCCAGTTTCTTTTGCACACAGATGGCTCAAAGTTGTTCTTGGCAAAGGTCTAGAACAGCCTTCCCCAACCTGGTGCCCTCCAGAGGTTTTGGACTAGAACTCCCAGGATTCCTGACCATTGGCCATGCTGTCTGGGGCTGATGGGGGTTGCAGTCCAAAACATCTGGCATGCACCAGATTGGGAAAGGCTAGCAGAGACTCCAGAATGATTCTATAATTCTAAGAATGGCATTGATCAGCTTCCCCATCCAAGTGTCATAGGGATTAAAGAAGCCACACGTGGTTGAATTTTCCCTTTTATGCAACTCTTAAAAGCAGGGTTGGTGTCAAGGGTAGGCATGACTGGGCACCTGCTGAGGGTCTACACCCCAGCAGGGGCCCTCTGGGCTTGCTGCTGCTCTTCACCATTGCCACCTGCTTGTTCACCTGCCTTTCATTTTGGCCCAGACTGTGATGGTGCTGAGGAGGAGTAGGAGTAGATGCCTGTTTGTTCGCTGGTGCAAGCAAGCGATAGCAGTGCTGAGAGAGGATGTGGAGCAGTAGCAGCTGGTGACAATGGTGGTGAGGAAGGTAGACTTGCTGATGGAGGCAGACTAGAGGGTGTGTCTTACCCAGGGGCTCTCGAAAACCTGGAGCCAGCACTACTTAAAAATAAGGCCCCTCTCAAAGACCCCTGTTATTGCAGGCCCAGGAAACATACAGCAACAACTCTAGATCATTGGCTATGCTGGGTATCCCCCCTGCTCCTTGAAAAGGAAGGCTTCGTGGTGTCTCCCTCCACCACTGTTTGGGATGGGGGGGGATGCCATTAAACAGCTTGATATGCCACTCCACGTAGGATTGGAGATGCACTTAGTGAAGCAAAGGATGACGTTTGGGCTTTGGTGAAGGGATTGGCAACAAGGGGTGAAAAGGGCAGATGGCCAATGCAAGTGAGAATTCAACTGCCCAACTCCTGTGTCTTCCTTAGTTGCTAAGTGGCCGGCAGTCTTTCTTAGTGGTGGTTGGGAATGTAATAATGGCTAATCTGCAGTTCCCTCCATTACACCTCTTAATGATTCCCTAAATCATGCTAATGAACAACACCGCCCACCCCCCATGCAGCTTGACCCTTCCCCTCAGAAGAGCACCGAAGGGCAGCCTGGATGGATCCATTATGCTGGTGAATGGGCTGTGGCTAAGATTTATTGTGCAGGCGGGGAACTGTGAAGTGGTCTAGCTGGCTCCTTGGCCCTTACAACAGGACACCTGGGCTGTCGTTAAAGGTAATTAGTGAGTGAGTGGTGATTGATTGAGAGGGCCCAAATAGCCTCCTGGCCCAGCAAGGGGGTCTTGTTGGATGGATCAGCTCCTTTTGATGCCCAGGGTGTAATGAAGTCTCCGATCTGAAATCTTCATTAGGGCCTAGACCTGGTTTTGCCTGTTAAAAATGACTGTGCAGTTGTGTGTTAAGCTAAACAGGCCTTAATTTTTCATTCAATATTCCGCCTGCCCTCTACTGTTGAAATATGGCCATCTCCTTCTTTGCATGGCTGGAATCTTGCCAAGAGGAGAGAGTGAAAAATGACCTCCTGCTCATTCCACATTTATTATGTTTCCATCCCACCCATCTTCAGGAGTTTAGGGCTGCATACAGTTGATAAACAAAATCAGTTTTACAAAACCACCACCAATAACTACAAATACATACCCATCTTTTTTTAATAAAAACCAAAAAAGCTTTTTTTATATATAAAAAGTCTGAAGTCTGCTTGTGTGTGTGTGTGTGTGTGTGTATGTATAGATAGATAGATATATAAAGGCCCCATAAGAAACTTAGTTGCAAGCAGACTTTAGACAAGGCCAACTTGCTACTTTCTGCCTTCCTAAACCAAAAATGAGAGGGGAAAAGTGCCTACAAAATTGGGCTGTGGGCAGGAGCATCCTGCACTCACAAAAGTTTCCAGAATTGTAATGCCACCTCAAGATCACCCCTCTGCTCACCCTTCCTGTCCCCCCCCCCCCCCCCGCTGCCCAGATGGTAATTTTCAGTCAGGCCTCTCTGGCTGATATTTAGGATCTTAAGAAATCCTATGGAAAGTTATTTCCTAAGGTATGTAGGAAGGATGCCCATTTGCACACTGTCAAAAGAGAGGAATTGTATTGCCAAAAAGAGGGCAAACCAATTTGCATATGCCAGTATATGTGCAAATTTAGAAATAAGTATATTTTAAATAGAAATACAAGGCATCTCACCTTAGTGGAGAAGGCTGCAGGTGACCTGCGTGCTGCTCCGTCCGCCATCCAGGTGCTGTTGATGGGCCCCTGCTATCCCTCTTTAGGGTCCTTGGACTTTAAACCAGACTTGGACTGGACAGCCCATCAAATAGAGGACACCTTCAAATAGAGGACTGTCCCCATCCAACTCTCTAAAATAGAGGACTGTCCTTTGTAAAGTAGGACACCTGGCTGATTTCTAGTTCACCACAGTAAATTATATTTAGATGTGAACCAGTGCAATTGTTGAAATGTCCATTTCCCCAGTTCAGGAAAGGCTGTACATTGGAACTTCAAGGGAGCTGTTGCTTCCGTAATAGGGACATAGGAAGCTGCCGTATACTGAGTCAGACCGTTGGTCCATCTAGCCCAGTACTGTAGTCACTGACTGGCAGTGGCTTTCTGGAGTTACAGGCAGGGTTCTTGCCTCACCAGACCTGGAGATACCAGGGATTGAACCTGGAACCTTCTGCATGCAAAGCAGGTGCTCTACCGCCGAGCTATGGCCCCTTCCTTAAAGGATTCTGTCCAGATGGAAAGCTTATATAGGAGCTGGAGGGTCCACCCAGGCCCTGATCCAGGCAGGTGCTTACATGAGCTCCGCTTTGCTCCTGACAAGACGCACCTGTGGCTAGCCAGGCACCCTGAAGTTCCGGTCTGGCTTGCTGTCTCCTTTACTCTTGTGTGTGGGGAGGGGTGCAAGAACTGGCAAGGAAACCCAGGCAATTGGTGCGGAGCTGGAGACACATTGAGGGTCAGGCTTCCCTGCTCCTCCTCCAAGGAGGCAGCAGCTTCCAGGCCTGGGCAAGGCTGAATGCTGACACCAAGGAAGTCTCTGATTAGGTGTCTGAGGTTTTATTTGTTTGGCCACGGCTTGTTTTTATATTTACCACTGAACTTTCTGTTATGGGGTATCATGAAAATGTCATAATTAAACAAATTAATTAATTAATCTGTTTGCAGGTGTCCACACTACCTTTGTATCTTCTTATGATAGATATCAGGCTTGGATTTGATATCTGAGATTGCTACAACTTTATGCATTGAAGGATCACTGTAATTTCTTTGGTACATAAGTAACAAGTGTCAAATCTTTTTGATAACCAAAAATGTTGCTCTTCGCATGCCTGGATTTGTGGGCAAGGAACCACACACGCGCGCACACACCCAAACAGTTTTGCTGAGCCGCAAGGAAGGTTCTAGCTGGGGCATGTTTTAAAAATTCAGGTTTGCAAATCGGTTTTGTAAACCTGTGGAGTACTAATGACTCTTGATACCATTTGTGGTGATGCTAAGGAAAGTGAGCAATGTGTCTATTAGGAAAATTGAAAAGATACTGTCCCCTCCATTCTCCTTTCCCACACGCAATGGACAGAACAGGTTCTGGCCTAAACATGTGCAGGCATATTAATAACTTTAACTTATATTAAATCATTAATAACTTTAAACAGCATTTGATGGAGTCCTTCTAATCCAGGACTCTCCAACCTTGGGTCCCCAGATGTTGCTGGCCTACAGCTCCCAGCATCCCCAGTCAGCATGGCTAATGGCAAGGGATTCGGGGAGCTGTAGTCCAGTAACATCTGGGGACCCAAGGTTGGAGAGCCCTGTTCTACTCCCTGATACCTATGTGTTTGCTTTCTCAGTTGACCCAGTCATTCCAGTAGGGATAGAATTGACCCCAAAAGCTAAAAACAGATTTTACACCAAGGGCGCACTCTGAGAGGAGAGGGAGCGCAGGGCCATTCCACCAGCCCTGCTGAAAGGCCACCCTCCTGAAGGCTCCTCCTCCCTCAACTGCCACCAGCAGCAGCCACTCCAGCAGGCTGTGCAGAGGGAGAAGAGAGGGAGCGCAGGGCCATTCCACCAGCCCTGCCCAGAAGTATTCATTAATATCCCCCCTTCTTCCCTCCCCATTCCTTTTTCCTTGTGTGTCGTGTCTTTTTAGATTGTAAGCCTGCGGGCAGGGACTGTCTTGTTAATTGTTGTAAACCGCCCAGAGAGCTTCGGCTATTGGGCGGTATAAAAATGAAAATAAATAAATGAATAGGATTGGTCAGACTCCCCACTGTGACTTCAGAAATCCCTTCCCAGGTTGCAGTGGGGAGTCCGAGTGCCCTCCCTCCCACCACGTGGCCAGCGTGGTTCTTTCCATGCCAGCTGGGAACGGAAGACGGAAGACCATCTTCGGTGTGTGCGTGTGTGTGTGCGTGTGCGCGCGCGCGCACACATGGGTGGGGAGGAGAGGAGTGAGGCACCGCCAGCTTCTGCAGAATCCAGGTGGTGTTTCAGCCTCTCCTTCTCGGGAGGAGGTGTAACACATTTAGATGGCCGAAATTGGCCATCTAGATGTTTTTGAGGGTGAGGGGAGTGTGGTGACAATCCTATCTGCCGTGTTCCTCCCACACTCAATTGGATGCTCATAATCTTCTGGGGATGCCCATTAACAATGGGGCAGTTGAAACACCACATGGCAATTCACACCTTGTCATGGTTGAGGACTACGTGGAGTATGGAGTTGTGCAAGACTGACACGAATGCATGTTTTTGAGCATGTGGAGTGCGTTTGACCCCACCTATTGACAGGAGATTAATGGCCTTCTGCTGCTATGCAAAGACTCCCCCCCCCCCAAGGCAATTGACCTGCTAAGTTTTCATCTTCCTAGTATATTCTGAGCTTTATCTGTGTTTGTGTTATTAATAATTTTGCATCTGGATTGTATTTATCTTATTTTATGTTGTAAGCTGCCATTTTTAATGGAAATGAGAGAAATTATCTTTAGTAAATAAGTAAAATAAAATAAACCCGATTATTAGTTTTTTTGTAAAAAGAAGCTGTGGGGTGTGCATATGTGATTTGGATCAGGACCACAGTACTTGAGGGAGTGAGATTTAACCTTTCCCCCCATGCTGTTTTCCCTGATAATTGTCCCCACTTTATTATTTGACCCACTAGAGAAAGGTATAGAAAATGCATTCTTGATTGCCGCTTTCATGCATTGCCTCCCTCAAGTTGCTGTGTTTTATTTTGTTCTTGCTTTAACTTCTTCTTGTAATGACTTTGCTTCTATCTGTTCACATGCAATGCTTTTGGTGTACTTAGCTACCATTGGCACTTAATTTTGGCCTTTCTGCATTGTATGCTGGTATAGGAAAGCCTCCCCCACTTTGCACCCTCCAGATGTGTATTGGACTGCAACTCCCATAGTTCCCAGCCAGCATGGTTGGTGTGGTTGTGGCTAAGCAAGTGAACTGGGGAGCCCCTAATTAAAATATTAAGTTAGCCATGAATGCACACTAGGTGGTTCTAGAGAAGCTAGTGTTTCTTGGACTGAGTCCCCCATCAGAAACATGGGCAAAATAATACTGACCTACCTTACAGGGTAGTTGTAAGGCAGCAATCCGAAGAGGATAGTGGGGAAAGGGACTAACAGAGTAGTGCATGAGGTACAGCACCTACATCCGCCCTCCTTGACTTGGATCAAGGTACCTACCGGCACTGTCTCCAAATCGGCAATTTTCATCTGTGGTCTCCCCACGCCACTCCAATATCTTGTGAGCCTAAGCCAGGGGATTGAAGGAAATCCCACCAGGCAATGAGATCGGCTGGGCAATGAACTGTATTGGCTACAACTAACACTTTGTAAAGGTTTTTTTTTAATAGGCAGGGAAACAGCAGTAAAAGCTCTTATGAGGTGATAAAGAACTTTAATGAGCTGGCTCTTTGATAGCATGGCAGTAAACTGATAGGGAACGGGAAGCGGGGAACAAAAAGGGGTTGGTTTGAGTGGATGGGAGAGAGAACTCCGAATCCATCTACAATCTCCTTATGTCTTCCTTCCCTGTATGTTTCTGAAACTGTAACTGGAGACTTTCCTTAAATTTTCTCACTCCCCTCCAAAAAAGGGAATAGCAATGCATTTTTTAGCCTGTCTACATTGGGACATAACTAATGTTTTGTTTTAGGGCAGGGGAATTGCGGTTAATTATTCTTCATCTTTACAGTGGGTTCACACTCACATGAAATGTCATAACTGTGACTATGGTAGAAAGTATGTGGATTCCCCCCACCCCCTTTTTTTTTTGGAAATCATTGAATGGGAATGTGAGGCATCTGTTGAGGAAGACTTTTAATTTGAGGAAATTCTGACACTGAATGAGTTCTGATATCCTTTCTAGTATTTTGATCTGATGATGGACAAATCTACAGCACCACCACCATTGGACACTACCTTTATTAGGACCAACCAAAATTCTACAAAAATGTGCAAGCTTCTTCGTCTGGCTAGATGGTACAAGAAGCAGAGGTTTGGGGAAGTAACAGAAAAGTTCAAAAATTGGCCAGATGTGATGGCCATGAGGCCTGCAATTCAGATAGACCCAGTCTCAAAATGGATATTGCAGACTGAATTAATTAGTCCAGGGGTGGGCAACCTGGTGCCCTCCAGATGTTTTAGACTACAACTCCCATAATCCCTGACCACTGGCGATGATGCCTCAGGCTTGTGGGGTTGTCCTCCAGATGTTTTCAACTACATCAGCTTGTCTACCCCTGAATTAGTCAGTGGTAGGTGTTGCAGGTATCGGATTACACTTAGCAATGCAGTTTGGGAGAGAGGAGCAGCAATGGTTGACCTCCGTTTCTGAAAACACAAAATCAGGCTGTAGATTAACAGTTCTACAGCAGTTATATTTCAGAAAAAAACTACGCCCAAAAATGGAGAAATAACACAAGTGTAGGATTTGGTTTGCCCACAGCAGGAATTTAGAGGGTATCTGGACAGCATGCCTCAATTTTCCTAAACAAGAACTGCCTTTGGGAGATGGAAATAAAAATGGACCTTGTATGGCAGCAGGCCCTAAATAGCAACCCAGACTGGGCACAGTTCAGTTTATATACCAGCTCAGAAAGAAGCAAGTGGCTATCCCCAAACAGGTGCCATAGAAAGCAGGTTCTCTAGCCCCTTCTGGTTAATGATATCATCACTGCCAATTAGGATGAGTACAAATAAGTGCCCTTTTTATGAGTTGAGCTGCAGTGCTGCATAAGGCTAGAGCTCCCCTGCAAGTTAATTAGCAGGATAAGCTTGCCAAGATGTCAGCTGCAAGTCAATTACAATCGGAACCTATAAGCAGACCTGAGTGAAAGAGACTGAAACCTACTGTTTAGCCTTAAAACTTGGCAGGCAGAAGTGCTTTGAATGCAAAATGTAAAATATTTAATCTTGTTTTACTGGCTTTAATTTTCAGAATGGTATAAGGAGCATTGATGGAATAGGCAGTGGGGGAGAATATTAACTGTGTCTTATTTGGATTTTGATTCCCCCCCCCCCTTGCTCTTTCTTCTCATCCGTTGTCCTGCACTCAGCAAGACACATCCATGACAAGGTCCCTTAATCTGGCATCCGGGCAGTGGGGCATTCAAATGCCAATTACTTTTCCTAGGAAAAACCCTGGAACCCACTCATATATACAACATGCTTTATACAGAGGACAAGATTACCTTCCTTGGAATGCCTGTAGGGCAAGGTATGTTTTTCAGTAGGTGCCAGAAGTCTAGGTGGGTGGGCGCCTGTCTAATTTGATGTGGGTAGGGGGTTCCAGAGAGTGGGCACTCTGACACTCACGGCCCTATTCTGAGCCATGATGGACTAGACCTCCAAAATCTTGGGTACCACCAGGAGGGTATCTCCTGATGAGTTCAGCAACCGAGCAGGCCGGTATGGGGTCAGGCGATCTCTTAAGCATCCTTGTCCGTAGGGCTTTATACACAAGTACCGAGATCCTTTTTAACTGGAGATGTCAGGGATCAAACCTGGGACCTTCTGCATGCCAATCATGTGCTCTATCAATAAGCTACAAGTCTTCCCCATGTCCGTTTCAGGGCTAGGTCTTTTTAGCTGGAGTACTAGAAGCCCAGGTATTGCTGAACCACCTCAGTTACTATTGCATCGTACATCAACCAACACATGATGTCCCTAGCATTCTTTATCTACAGAAGAAAGATGTTTCTTTCTTTCTTCCTCCTCCCCCCCTCTCTCTTTAAAGAAAGCATAATTGCTCTTTTCTCCCCCACGTTTACTACTTTCAAAGCTGCCAATCACTGGTCCATCCCCTGCTGCGTTTCCAAGGCTTGTCTAATCTGGAAATCGAACACGAACCAAGTTCTGTGTGTTGGTGAAAGGAAATATGAACCAAATGTAAGCATGGCTGTTCAGGGGGAAACAGACTTCCAAGCCCAAGCTGTTCTTAATAAGGCCTCTCACTTGGCGGGACCCAGCAGTGCCCAAGACCGCTGGCTTGAGGAAACCCCCCCCCCCCAAAGAGGAAAGCCAGCATTGAGCTAGGCATGTGGAAAGAAGACCCATGCCGCTGAGTCAGCTGCTCCAGATTTGCCAGATTAAGGCTATTTTTGCCACCCAGTTGGTTGCCTTTCCTTTTCGTGTGTGTATGGGTGAACTCTCCTATGTTTAGCAAGGTTACGTTCTTCTTTGAGTCTCCTGCTGTTCGTTAGTTTTATGAAGTGGATTGCAAACGGAAGGCGTTGCCTTTTCTGCAGATTGATGTATTTAGGGAGCCTCTAAGGCCCCCCATTCTGCATCATAGAACACTGAAACCCTCCAGTGGTTCACTGGGCCTTCTGAGTAAGCCTCCTCCGATAATGCCAGGAGTGGGAGTTAAGAGTAATGCTGTACATTGAGAAGATTTCAGTCACTCAGGCAGGGGTCCCCAATCTTGGTTGGCCCCATGGGCACATTTCACATTTTGAAAACGGACCCTGGGCACCATCACAAATTGGCTGTCATGGAGAGGGGGGTGGCCAATTGCAAAAATGTTGGGAGTGCCCCCCCCCCCGTGTGTGGAAGAGAAAGAGAAGGAGGGTGTATGCTTTCTCCCCCTCTCTCTGGCTGCTTCTCCTCCCACCCACCCCACGTGCAACAGAACGGAGTGATTTCTCTATTCACTTGAATAGGGGGAGAAAAAAGTTCACCTGCCAAAAAACAGCTGGAGGAGAGGAACACCAGGCAGGCATCCTCCAGCTGTTTTCAGCAAAGGAACTTTTTTTCTCCCCCTATTCAAGTGAACAGAGAAATCGCTCCATTCTCTTGAATAAGGATATGGGGAGGGGGGAAAGCTCACCCTCACCAAGGACACTGTTGCCCCAAGAGTTATTGGCGGGGTGGGCTTCCACCCCCCTCTTGCCATTTTTTGGCAGGGCTGCTCCCCCCACCTCGCAAATGAATGGAGAAATTATTCCTTTCACTTGCATAGAAAAAACATAGCCTGGTGGGAGCCTGGCGTCTGTGGGCATCGGGCTGCAGACCACAGAATTACTGAGTTAGGCAAGATGAAGTTTTGCTGCTGGGTCCCTTTGAGAACCACTGGCATAGATGCTGACTGATAGCCAATTATTCTTATCAGATGGGCTACATAGAGTAAGACACTCTGTGGAGTGATTTTGGAGCTCTGGTCCTTCACAGGTCCTAGTTTGTCACAGGGAAAACCTAATAAAAGGAGGGACATCTAAGCTGGGAGGCCGTTCTCCAATTCCTGCTTAAGATCATGGTGATGCATCTCTTCCACAACACTACAGACTCCTGGATAGGTGGTGGCCTTCAAGTCCAGTGGTTAACCCAGTGTTCTCCAACCTTGGCCCCTCAGATATTTTTGGCCTACAACTCCCAGCATGCCCCAGCCACCTATGCTGCCTGGGGAATGCTGGGAGTTGTAGGCCAAAAACATTTGGGGGGCCAAGGTTGGAGAACATTGGGTTAATTTGAAAAAAGAAGTGCTGGGACTCGAGTCTGCCTTGGAGCTACAGCCTGTGCTCTCGGACACATACAGGCCTGTGGCTTATGCTGGCTCAGCTTGTCTGAGTGTGGAAAGCTAAGCAGGGTCAGGCCTGGTGATTACTTGGATGGGAGACCCCCTCCTCTAGTTTCCTGCATTAAGCAGGGGGTTGGACTCGATAGCCTTATAGGCTCCTTCCAACTCTATGATCTATGAAACCTCTGCTTTCCTATTCCCAAACACGTGATGTTTCTCTGAGCTTAGTGATGACAATGGAAACTCAGTCTGCACATGCTCAGAAGCACACTCAGGGCTAAGACTGGCATTTTAAAACAGGCTTGAGAGCTGAACCCCTAGCTCAAAATAAACTCTGCCCAAGGCATGGTTGCATCTGGCAACAGCTAGCCTACTGTGTCATCTGTGCCAGTTGAGAAGGCACAGCCAATGGAGGTATGGAAGCTCTGGTAGTATGGGGTTAAAGGACACAATGGCCCTAGGCTGAGCAATATTATGGAACCTCCATTTCTCTTACTAATAAACTGTGATCTCTCTCTCTCTTACCCGTATCACACAGTGGGGAAAGCCACCCCCCTTGTTTTAAACCTGAAATTTTATAGCACAGATGGAAGCCCTAATTAGGAGTTCAACTCATGCAATAGTGAAAGAGAGTGTGAGTGGGACCATGTGTGCTGGCCATACCTCCACTGTTGCATCGCCATCAGCCCTGCCAGTCGTGTTGTGGGGGCACATCTCTAGAGGGAAGCCTTCCCTTTAAGCAGAGCCCCCACTCCATGATTTGGAACTCTGGGAATGAGAATGGCCCTACGACGCAACAGCCTTCCCCAACCTGCTGCTCCCCAGGTGTGTCGGACTGCAGTGCCCATCATTCCCAGCCTGCACAACCAATGGGAGTTGCAGTCCAACACACCTAGGAAGCACCAGGTTGGGGAAGGCTACCCTACAGTCCTTCTCAAGGAGTGGAAAATAGAATTCTGGAGCCTTCCATGTGCTCCAGTTGGGTGGGCTTATGCAAACTAGTTTTAGAATCTTTGTCCTGGTTAGGGGGAGGAGTAACTGGGCCATAGCTCAGTGGTAGAGCATCTGCTTTGCATGCAGGAAGGCCCAGGTTCGATCCAGGTGGGGTAGGAAAAACTCCTGCCTGAAACCTGGAAAGCTGCTGCCAGTCAGTGTTGACGATACTGGGCTAGATGGACCAAAGGTCTCACTTGGTCTAAGGCACCTTCCTGTGTTCCTAATTGCCCACTTCCAGTTGCCTGCCCACCCCACCAGTTATGGGGCTTCTGAGGAGAGTCTGGCTCCATCTTTCAACTTGATCTGACATTTTTTGAGTGACAGACTGGAAACTTTTCTTCCCCAAACTGAGCCTGGGTTAGGTAGTCAAGGTAGGAAGGGAGCCTATCATTGAACTTCTCAGGGTGAGAAGTGGCCAACCAGCTGTCTGTGGGAAGCCCATAAGTAGGATATGAGTGCAATGGCACCCTCCCACTCGTGTTCTCCAGCAACTGGTATACAGAGACATACTACCTCCGATACTGGCGGTAATATACAGTCATCATGACTAGTAACCATGCCTAACATGGAGACTGTTCTACCCCAGCTGGGAATGTCAGACTCAGAAGGGAGTAACTCTGAGGGCTCCTTGACTTTTGGGGCCAAGCCTGTTCCAAACAGGGAAGCCGGAGTTGGGACTCTGCTCTGTAGCATATTTAGCTTACTGTTTAATCCAGCCCACTGTAGCCATTGCTCAGAGGCATGCTAATGGAGTGTGGTTTGGGGGCTGTTCTTTTTGTTAGGTATTGTATATGACAAGAGCTGGTATTAAGAATCAAGTGATACATAAGGCAGCAACTGATTAGACTTGCTTTTTGAGTATATGGGTGTGTCCCCCTTGCTTGGAAAACTGTCTGTCTAGGAAGGTGCATGCACGCACGCACGCACGCACGCACACACACACCTCATTTTCCAAATGTAAGATGCATTTGGCAAGTTTCCAAAACCAATAGTGAACATGAACTTATGTCAATGCATAACACTTCCCATTTTACATTTCCACACATCATAGGCTATGAATGTGCTTATCTCTGTCTCCTGAAAGTAAATCAGGTTACACTAAACTTTGCTGAAATTCTCTCTCTTTAAATAATAATAATAATAATAATAATAATAATAATAATAATAATAATAAAGTATCCTAATTCTGAAATTTGATGTTGGCATTTGGACTGCAAAGGTTGTGCTTCTAGCAACATTAAAAGAAATCCAGTCAAAAATTCCACATCTCTCTCCTCATTGCCCCCTGCAGAGTATAAATCCTCCAGCTGCATTCATGCTGAAATAGGTTTTTTTTTGTTTTTGCAGTGAAGTTCGAATGCTGGTTCTGGTCATAATTCTGGCCAAAAACAAAACAAGCCAAAACCTCTGAAATGAATCTTTGCTGCTACTATTTCATATTCATTTAGCAACAAAATTGTGCTAGGTGCTGCACAAATGTAGGCACGGCATGAACACCACCCTTTGCCCCTCCGGCAGGAATTCAATCCTGATATATTGATTTTGCAGTATCTTAATACCTGAAATGCCTGCAGCTGATTCTTAACTTCCTGCCACATGAATTTTACTGATCATGGGATGTGGGGCTAAATCCACTTGATTCGCCTAAACACACGGGTTAGGGGTCCTTTTGTAATGTGTGTTTAGCCAAACCCAGATTCTCTCCCATCCACCCAGCCAGCAAAAAATGTAAAAGTGTGCTTCTTTCTCTCTCCTCCTTCCCGCCTTCTCTGCTTCTCTTGTGAGGAAGGGGCTGAAACACCTTTCAACCATTAAAGTATATAAAAGCGCGGTAAAGTTCTGCAGCTGGCCAGCGAGGAGGGGCCTGGATGGGAGGGGTTTGTAGCCATAAACAGAGGGCTTCTCTGGAGGCACCACCCCCTCCCCCTTTCCTTAGGAGGTGAAGGAGCTGACCCAAGAAGAGGCAAAGAGAAAAATCGGCAGTGACACGAGAAGGGGAAGGCGAAGCGGCCGTGGTGGGAGAGAGAGAGGCGCATACCGACATGCAGCAGCTAGTGGCTTGAAAGAGATGGGCTCACACCGCCGCCTCCTTGCCTCTGCCTGTCTCGCCTACCCTTTGGCTAACCCGAGGAAGATGTGCTGTGAGCGTATGCTGTTATGCTGTCGGTTTCACTGAGCCTCCCAAGGGGCCGATCTGGTGACAGGATGACCTGGGTTTGCCTGTCTTGCATGCTTTGGGTATGTAGATGTCTTTTGGCGACACCCTGCAGCGTCAGTTTCCCACTCCAGGTCGCTTGGTTTGATTGTGTTGGAAAACAAACCGGGTTCTGGTCAAGGGTTCCAACTGCTGGGGGGCTGCCTGCCTGTTTGGTTCCACTGGGACTGAATTTCCAAACAGGGTAGCTGTAGAGGAGGAGGGATGGGACGTAGGGAGAATGAGTGTGTTTGTGTGCGTGTGTGTGTGTGTGTGCGCGCGCGCTAATGCCCACTGTTGGATGGATTTCAAAGTCTTGATTGTGCAATGTTCGGAAAGGGAGAACGGGATAGAAAAAGGAGGGAAAGCCCTGCTAAGGGATTCCATCTGGATGTGACTTTGCAAGGCAAGGCTTTGATGCTTGCTGGGAAGCAGATGTCTGGCTATCTGGCTTGCTGTGCCACTAGAGAGCTCTGCAGGGGAGTGTGTGTGTGTGTGTGCGTGTGTGTGGGGCGGCATCAGGCTTAAAAGCATTTCCATCCTCTCTGCCCCTCTTCAAAATGTGATTCTTTTTCATCAGAGGGAGGGATTTTGTTTTCACCTTTTTTCAGTGCTTGGGAAAACCAGAGTGCCTCACCACTTTCTTTACTGGTTGGGCAGGAAAGAGAGGGCAACGGGAACGGACTCGGAGAGGGGAAGGAATGCAAGGCCCCAAGTGTGGCGTAGTGGTGAGGGTGTTGGACTGGGACTCGTGAGATCTGGGTTCTGGTCCCCGCTCAGCCATGAAACTCACTGGGTGACTTTGGGCCAGTCACTGACTCTCAGCCTAACCTACCTCACAGGGTTGTTGTGAGGATAAAATGGAGAGGAGGAGGATTATGTAAGCCGCCTTGGGTTCCTTGCAGGAAAAAAAGGTGGGGTATAAATATAATAAATAAATAAATAAACTTTGGTTGTTGGGAGATGAGCTGATGCAAGCAGTGGTTGGGTCAAACTGTCTTTAACATGAGAATGAGGGATTGGAGATCACCCATTAAGGTAGAAGGGTTGCATGTTGGGACTTGTGACTGTGTTGTTGTCGACAGCTGGAAGTAGATTTTGAGTGTTCTAAGCCAAAGTCCATTCCAAGCTCCCTTGCTCCAGGTCATCCTGTTGGGGAGAGGCCGGAACTCAGTGGTAGAGCACATGTTTTGCATGCAGAAGGTCCCAGGTTCGATCCCCAGCATCTCCAAGTAGGACTGGAAGAACTGCCTGAAAGCCCAGAGAGCTACTACTGGTCAGTGTTATACTGGGCTAGATGGACCAAGGGTCTGACTCAGTATAAGGCAGCTTCCTATGTTCATGTGATCAATACATGACTGAATGGTGTGGACGGCTTCCTATCCACCAGCCTTCTGTTGCTTGCCCATGTGATGTGGTGCATGTTGATTATGTGAGAATAAGCAAGATTTGTCAATTTGAACCCACCAAAGCTGGAAGCGCTACCTCTTATGGGGGGAGAAGCACCCAGTGGGAAAATGCCAGGGATTAGGGGCTACATTCGGTAGCACAGGGGGAGGTGTCAAAATGATTGTTTTAAGGAGTATTTTCCGTGTGTGCTTTCCGAACACCCCATTTGTTAATACTGCAGGCCATATTCTGATACTGTTGAGACAAGGACTTAAATGCCACCCTGAGACCCATTTGTGTGGCAAGGCAGGATGTGCTCTGCAGTTGCTCAGCCTGGGAGTGCGGGCTTTGGGACATAACTAATCGGACAAACATTTGCATGAAAAGAGAACTCTGCTTCTTCAGAGTGGAGCCTGTCTGCCTGGTCCCTACAGTTACAACCCCGCTGTTTGTGACATTGCTTAGTTGCCATAGCAATACTCTGGGTGGTCGCAAAGGCGAAGCAGGGTGGGTGGGAGGGAAGGAGGTGGGGGTGGGTGGGAGGATGTAATGAAGCCAAGGAGAAGACCCACCCCCTGCATGCAGCTGGCAAAATTTGCCGGGACACTGTAATGCTGAGCGAGGGAGGGGTGATGAAGTAGTACATCCCTAATCTGGGTGGAAGGTCCAGCGTTGTAAAGGACTATTTCAAATTCTACCACCTAATAGTACTCCAAAGTAATAGTGATGTAAGTCATTCCTGCTGCTGCTAAGTCCTGAAGTGATGGAATATTTTTGTTGGATTCTTTTACTGGATCTTTTGATGGCTGTTGTTAGGAACAGCAGTAAGCAGAAGGATGGACTCTCTGAGAGCTGATTCACAGAAGCAGTTTGCACTATATATGCTAACGTTAATTGACTCCTTTGGCATGGTGACTTGTCTTGTGAATGCATGCATGTGTATCTTGATTTCAGAAGTTGCCAGTATCCTAGAAAATGTGTTGGGTCGAGATCTCAGTGCATGGATTTGTCCATGATGACCCACTTCTTCATCTGTTCTCAGTGATGGGTTTGTGTTAAGGCTTCCAAAATAGAGGCAGTTACTCTTGAGTGTAGTCTGAACATGTGAACAAGACATAAATGGTTTAAGCCTTCATAGGGCATGGAATTTTTCTTTGAAAGGGGGGGGGGAAGCCCAGAGCCCACTTGGACTCATGAGAAAGGTTTCATGCGCTTTCAGTGCTTTGCTTAGTGTCCTTATATGTGCACAGAAGGGGCCAAATCCACTCTTCTGCCATTAGGAGCCTGTGTTTAAGGAATTACAAGCTGTAGGAACCATGTGCAAGTTGGATTTCCACTTTGATACCAGAAATCAAGATAAATGTATAGACGCATTTAAAACTTGTAGCCTTCCAGATGTTTTGGCCTACAACTTTCACCAGCCCTCACCATTGGCTATGCTGGCTAGGGCTGATGGGAATTGCAGGCCCAAACATCTGGAGGGCCACAAGTTGCCCACCCCTGATGGACGTAGATTGTGGTCTCTATAAAAAGAAGAAAAAAGTGTGTGTTTTCAGACAGTGCAACCATCCACTCCCGGCTTATCGGCTCCTTAATGAGCGAATGAAACTCTCCAGTGATCTAAAATCATCATGTTTGCATGCAGGGTTTCTCTTTTGCTGCAGGGGAGATATTATTGTGATGATTTAAAGCTATGGGACTGACCTGTGATGTGATTTATCATCTGAGGCAAGAACGGGAGTAGCCTCACTAGATCAGAGAGTTCATTGTGCCTAGCATCCTTTCTCTGATAATGGCCAGTTCCAGATGTTTAGGAGGAAATGTTTTAACAGCATGAGGTACTAACCGGGAACCGTTGATCACTTCCAGCTTGTAGCAAGCTGCTGCTTTGGGAGAAGAATTTCAGAGCTCCCAGGAGCTTGATCTACTTTTCTAAAAGCAACAATAGGAGGAGGGAAGAAGCCAATGGCTCTCCAGTTATCACATAGCAGTTCAAGCCCAGAAGCTACACATTTATAGCACCCCTTTCCAATTTAGGATCATTAATTACAATCGGGAGTTTTAATAGGGTTCCTTGGCGAGGCTGGGAAATATTTCAGATTCCTAGGTGCTCATCATATTTTTGACTAGCCAGCATCAAAACCTTATGCCACTTCTATGTACAGTACTGAAATAAAATGCAAGGATAAACATCAGTTGGGTTGAAAATATCAATTTAAAAAAAACACACACACAAAAATTCAATTGGGTTTTTAATTTTCAGATATTCAGTTACATGGGAGGTGTCCTTAAAAACAACAAAGTTGTTTGGAATGAAATCTGCATTTAATATAAATTTGTGAAAAGTCTAACCTACAATTTCTTAAAACTGAATCTATGACTTAGTATCAAATGTTGCATTAAAGTTTGCTCTTCTAGCTAAAAGACTGAATTGTGGGGAGAAGCATGTGACTTGAGGTCAAGTATTATAGATGTGACACCTAAAGTCATATTTGAGTGAAATTCAGTCTTGTCCATTTGCTGATGTAACAACTACAGCTAGTGGAGGAGGTTCCCTGTCTCCCTACATGCCCCCTGGCACCCTGAATCTTCTTTGGAGGGTCGGGGGATCCTCTGGAGCAGATTTTAGGGGCGTGCAGGGGGATGCAGGGTGGAGGAAAAGATAGGAAAGGTCCATTCCACCAGCAGAAGTATACTCATTCAACGTTAGCTGCAGGCCTTGGTTATTATGCAAATTATGAATATGTATGATTGTTCGGCAACATGGAAATCTACTTTCCATCTCATGAAAAAGTGCTGTTATGTCCAGTCCACTGGTAAAACCTCTGTTATGTGCTTCTGGAAATTTCTGGGCATGTAGGCTATGATCCAAAGGGCTGCTTAGGCTCGGACAAGGGACTTGGTAATGTAGGAGCACAGGTAGCTGCCTTATATTGAGTCAGACCATTGGTCCATCTAGACCAGTATTGTTGACGCTGACTGGCAGTGGCTCCCAGGCATTTCAGGCAGGATCAAACCTGGGACCTTCTTCATGCAAAGCAGGTGCTCTACCACCGAACTACAGCACCTCCCTAGCCAGGAATGAGGGACATTTGACCCTCCATACAACTGTTGTTTTGGCCTACAATCACATCATCCCTCACCACTGGTAATTCTGTTAGGACTGATGGGAATTGCAGTCCAATAACAGCTGGAGAATCACATGTTCTCCACCCCTCCCCTAGGCTTAGCCCATTGCACTTTTGAACATTTCCCTCTTTGAACAGCTGATGCTTAGAACAGAAGACAAGCTGCTTTTGAAATTCCCATCAATTTCAAAAGCAGTTTGGCATGCAGCATTGGGGCCTGCTATTTGAGAGTGGGCAGGAGGGAAGTCTCTTTAGGTCAGCCTTCTGCAATATGGTGTCCTCCAGATGTTTTGGACTACAACACCCATTAGCCGCAGCCAGCATGGCCAATGATCTGAGCTAATGAGAGATGTAGTCCAAAACATCTGGAGGGCACCACTTTGGAGAAGGCTGCCTTAGGCTCATAGAACAGGTTTTTGTGATTCTTTTGGATCATGACATCAGCCCCCAGTGAAGTAGTTTGCTTAGTGACCTTGCATATGTCATAGAATCATAGAAAAGTAGAGTTGGAAGGGGCCTATAAGGCCATCGAGTCCAACCCCCCTGTACAAAAGAAGCCAAACAGAAGTTCATTCATTTCACCATTGTATCTAAGCAGATATAATTCCATAGTTCAAAAGGCATGTAAGGCTGCATGACCAAATGTTTTGGAGTAAGCTCCTACATAAAGGCTCTATTTAAATTAAAGCAAATATGTTCTAGCAACCAGGTGGCAAACATGTATGTTTAGGAAATGTATGATTTACAGAATAGGAAACTTTATTTAAATGTGATTTAAACTGAGTATTTTTTCTTGGTGATTTAAGTTGTGATTTAAATGGCCTTTATTTATTTATTTATTTATTTAGCAGGTTTTTTTACAACCGCTCTGCAACTGAAAAAGGCTCCCACAGCAGCTTTTAAACAACAATAATAAGACAGTCCCTGCCCCCAGACTTACACTCTACAAATCATGACACACAAGTAAAAGAAACTGGGAGGGAGGAAGGGAAAAAAGCAACCCACGCTGAAGAAATGTCAACACTTTTAAATGCAGAATCAAACTTTAGATGCCTGGGTAGCTAGACACCTGGGTTTTTCCTACCTTACTCCCAGGTTCTCTTCCTGCTTCTATAAGGGTTACGTATTCTAGAATCATGCTTTATACCTCAGTTTGATTACTGTTATTTCTATCAGCCCACTCCACTTAGTACTGCTATTAATCCATTCAGTAGACTTCCAGAGTCTTGCAGCCATGCGTTGGTTACTTTCAGTGTATTCTGGGAGTTATTTAGCATATATCGTGGATTGCTGAGAGCAACTTCATAGGTTAAGTTCTCCTTGGAGATAAATTCCTGATAGGAGACACTGTAGATATGGAATGTATGGAAGAGGGTACAGATCTTTTTTTCCTCTTGGAACATGAATTGGACAGCAGAGATACCCACAGTGGTGAAGAAAAAACATAGGACCACCCATCATATACTAGATACATGTGTTTTCTTCAGGGATGTTTATATAGTACATGAAGCAAGTACAAACTATACCACTGTTTGTGTGCTTAGATACCTTGACAGGACACTGAGTTTTTAATAACATATTGGGTTTATTTGCTATGATTTTAACTTGAACATAGGACTTGACCTTTAATGCCCTCAAAAGCCAAAGCAAGTTAAGTGGCTCCTACTTCAGGTAAACTGATAACATTTACAAGCCCAGAGTTCCTGCCTCTCAGTCCTGCTGGTTGTCTGCTCTGCTGCACCAGTGATTATCATTTTCTATTACCGATCTGATGTGTTCAGCATTTCCTCTGGGAGACAAAAATCAGAAGGACCAGCTTTGACGGATGTGTGTGCAGGTGAGCCATTTGCGCAATGTCACCTCATTCTGTGCTCGTAGTCTTGCCATCAGTGGTTGAGCAAGGTAATTTTAGACCCTGGACTTAATGGTCTTATGGGGACCCCTTTTTAGACGACCATGTGCAATATTTCAGATAATAAAATGTGCATCCATAGCCATGGGCATGCTTGGCTGGCCACACTGTATCTAGAAAATGGGTTTGTTTTTTTTTAAAGAAAATTTTAAAAAAGGATGCTGCAGCAAGCAGGCCCTGTATGCCCATGCTAGCCCATGTGCTGACTCGGGGTCTGTTTGCTGCTGCCACCCTCATCACCTGCTGCTCTCTGGCTGGTCATTTGGGCCCCCCTAGGCTCTGGGGCTTTGGACTTTGGCCCCAAAGTCCAGCCCTAGCTGCAACACTGACATGGGTCCCTTACCGCCTTTCCTGGGTTGTTCAGTGGCAGCAGCCTGCCTTTGAATTGTCTACTTTTTAAAATGTTAGACACTTACCATTTTTTATGTCGATGCCTTGTGAGCTGGACAGGCGGGTAGGGTTGCCTGGCAACCCTGGCCTCCTGCCCAGCTTGCATGGGAAAGGGTAGGGGAAGTACCGGAGTAGATGGATGCCTCTTCCTGAATAGAGTGAACTCACTCTAGTGAGTGCAGCGGATCTTGGAAAAGAACGTAAGAGCAGCCATGTTGGTTTAGGAGAGTAGGACATTCCATCCAGTGTTTTCTGATGGTGACCTTTGAGACATTTTAAGGAGCAGAGTACTTTGTTGCCAGACTGCAACTAGCAGAGTGATTTCATTTTGGGATGCATCATCATCATCATCATCATCATCATCATCATCATCATCATCATCATCTAGCAGGGGTGTAAAGTGTGACAAAATTAAATCAGTGGTATAAAAGCCTTAATCAAGCTCTTGAGCATCAAGAGATTTCTGGAATGAAACATTCATGCTTACAGTGTCATTGAACTTTTGGTACTGAACAACAAGTGTATAGGTAGGATGATTCTGTAAGTTTCTTGTAGCTTCTCTGATGCTCTGAACTGTCCAGTATTGGCCACAATACATGGTCTATCTGGGCTGGGAGGATCCTGGCTATCCTTGTTATCATCTGGCTATGCTTCATTTTGTGATTCCCCAGAAGATTATGGGCACAATCCTATGCATGTTTAGACATGCATTGGGGATGCTGGGAGGTGTAGGACTTTTCTTTCTGTCTAAGCATGTATAGGATTGCATCCTAAATGACTTGACAGGAGTCAAATGGACCCTGGGTTGCAATCCTTGCCATACTTTCTTAGGAATCAAGTTCCATTTTACACAGTGCTAAACGCATTTAAGATTGTGGAGTCAGTGTCAGAATTTGTGCTCTAGATTAAAACCACCATCTCTTCTGGCTGTCAGTGTTTTACTCTGAAACATCATCAGCATCATCTTTACTCCTGCATGGTTCCTGGCTCACAGAATAGGAGGAATGCATGGATTTTAGGATGTCCTAGTTCTTTGCTCTTGCTAACAGCACTTTTGAGGATGCTTTACTTCAACTAGTAAACTCAGCTGCCCTGAATGCTAAGCTGATAGGTCGGGGTACACATTTTCTTAATAAATAAGTAAGCAAACAAGTTGTTGACACTGTGCTTAGTTCCAGGCAGGATTGATTTCCCATTTGTATAGCTTAGACCGATGCAGTCTCTGTGTTTTTAGTAAAAACTCTCTTGCCATTTGATGGCAGCCGTGGCTCATGAACTTAATGAGAATAATCACTCTTAACTAGACAGCAATTTAAAAGGCAGCAGCTGTGTTCTTGACTGGACAACTCTGTAATAAAGTTGTGTATAGGAGCGAGCGTGGCAAGTGGAAGGCGGGTGTGGCTAGAGGGGGAGAACTGCTTGGGATGAAAGGAAAAGGGAGTTAAATGCGTATATGAGAGGGATACTTGGGTTGTTGGCGTTTTTGTTTTTGAGACAGAACAGAAAACCAATAGTTGAGCAACTTCGTAATGAAATGATGGAGGAAGTCAAAGGCACAAGAAAGTGAAAATGCATCCCCCCCCCCGCCCCAAGATCAACTGGAAAGAGCAAAATTGGAGAGCTACCATTGAATCTCACCATAATTGGAGGTGAGGTTCACCTCTGCTTTTTTCTTACAGATTCAGGTGAGGACAGTAACCTACTTCCTAGATAGTTGTATTATTTAGGGCAGGCATACTGTATATCCCAAGCTCTTCGGTTTTGTGGTGACTCGAAGGATTTTTTCTCTCTCCACGTTTGGGCCTTGCTTGTGTAGGTCTCTTTCCACCTGAGATGAAGCTGCGTTCCAAGGCAAAACACGGAAGAGCCCAACTGAATTTGCCCCAGTGGGATTGTAGCGGATGCTGGGTTCAGGCCATGTCTTGTGGCGCCACACACATTCCAGTGATAAAACTAACAGAAGTGGGGAAACAGGGCTATTACAGCTCTCACCAATAGACTGAGAAGTCACCTCTCCGAGATGTGCCTTAAGAGGGCACATTAGCCTAGGCCTAGCTACGCTGGTTGGGGCATGCTGGGAGTTGTAGGCCAAAAACATCTGGGGGCCCAAGGTTGGAGAACACTGGCCTAGGGCTTTAGCCTGTCTTCCCATGTGGCTAGGGCTGCCTCACTTTGTCTTTCTGCTGCATAGAGGCTGGCTTCTTTGCTGTCCTCCTCTACACTCCTGATAGCCTTGTAGGCTCCTTCCAACTCTATGATCTATGAAATCTATGATGTGAGACTCAGCTGGTACAGTATGTCCTCTGCCAGTTTGCTGGATGGACTAGGTAGGGCCTATTAGGTTAGGTGGGGCTTTGTTGTGCCTCTGTCTGCATGGAGGTTGTCCTCTTTCCAAGGATTTTGCTCTTTCACTCAGGAGAGACTCTAGTGTGGCTTGACAGCTCTGCTTGTTTGCTTGCAGGCCCAGGCCTGTGCCCAGTCAGTGAGAGGTGGGGCCTAGGGTGACCAGGTGTCCTCTTCTGAAAAACCAATGCTGTGTTGGGGAGTGGAGGCAGGGTGTCCTCTTTTGCAGAGGACTGTCCTCTTTGAAGAGCTGTCCTGTCCAATTCCAGTTTAACGATAACGAACCATGAGAACTGTTGCCCAAGAGTCAGCACCTGGACAGCAGACTGAACAGGCAGGCACACAGGTCACCCCCTGGACACAGTCTTCTACAGTATGGTGAGATGTACTGTATTTCTATTTAATAATTAATAATGATCAATTCTGTATTTGCATCTATACACAAAAATCAGAATGTGCAAATGTTATGTAAATCACTGTCCTCTTTTGTCCTCCCTTTTGGCAATTCATAAGTGGCCACCCTAGGAGGCCTACTGACTAGGAACACTATGGACCGCCTGTTTAACTGCCATGGCAGTTATCTCCCCTCTCTCCGTTCCCACTTTTGTGATTGCATTTCCCCTGGAAAGCTCTTTGACTTAAGATACGTTCTCCCTAGGGGCTGGAGGTCACAAGGCCAAGGGAATAATTGACAAGGTCAACAGGCTAAAGTGCTGGAGAAGATGATTGGGATATTGAGCGGGGTGGGGGAGGGATGTCAAAGAGCCCCCCCCCCATGGGCTCCTGTCACTTTCGCTGATGGGAGACTTAGTGACTTTCCAGGCATGTGGCGTGAGGATAAGGGTTAGATGGAACAGAAGCTTGCAGTCACAATTGTTTACCAAACGGTCAGAACCAGACAATGCCAGGATCAATATTCCCCATGGCTTCTGCTGACCCTAAAAATGAGACTCTCATCAGCTCTCTTGGATGATAAAGAGAGTGTGACAGTTTTGCCCAAATGTTTGGGTGCTCTGCATACTTCTCTTGGACAGCCTTAGAGAAGCTTCAGTGCTCACCCAGTGCAGATATGCTTAGGGCATTTCCTGAAATTCTGCCTGCCAACCCTTTGGGTGCCCCCTAGTCAGGTTTCCTGCCCCAATCCCATCCCCCCCCGTCTCAACTAAGGTCCCAGCAACCTTGACACAACTGTACTATCTCCTGAACACGAGGGTGCACCAGGGGTATTGCTAGGCACTTAAAAGATTTGGGGCCCAATTGTCCAGATGTGGTCAAGGCTGATGGGAATTGCAGTCCAAAACATCTGGAGGGCACCATATTGGTTAAGCCTGTTTCAGATGAACCAAGTGAACATTTGGGGTCATGTGTACAAAGATACGCTGCTACTGGAAATGAACTCCAAGGCTGGAAAGTGCAGCTTGTGGTATCAAGGGACCATACATAGCTAGTGGTAAAGTTGTGGTTTTCATCCATTCTGCCTTCAGAGAGCAATTTTCTCATTGACCTATGTGCTATATGGAACCCCTGTGCATTTGATTGCATAAAATTCTGGGTATGTTGGAGACTATGATTTATTCTCAGTTTGTTGTGCAGGAGACCACCCCATATGAACACAGTGTGCACCCGGCCACACACACTCACCAAATCACCCCGTGGTTCCATATGTTACAGGGTGATGTAGTGGTGGTGGGCAAGTTGTCTTTCAGGGAAGTTTGTCTACCATTATTGATTTTCTCATTGAGAACACCCAGGTAAGTTTCCAAGGAACCTAGTTCCCTGAAAGCTCATAGTTGAAATGCAGATGCTTTGAAAGCGCATGCTTAATTTATTAGGTCCCTGGTTCAAACTCTGACATCTCCTATAAAACGTTCTCCAGTAGCAGTGCATTCACCATGTATCCAGATGTGAAAAGCCATAAATGGCTGCTCCTCCACTATGCTTGGTATTTTTTTTAAATAAAAACACAGTAGTGTTACTGGGATGCATTCACATGATCAGCTGCTGAGATTGGATTCAAATTGGCTCGATGGGGAAAAATATCCACCCACTTTGGGATATGGGTGGGGAAGCAAACTGGTTGTGCAGGTTGGCTCTGAGCCTCTGGTTTTGGCTGCAGTCATGTCCTCAAACTTCCTCAGAAAAATGCTGGCAAAGCCCTTGTCTGTGCTGTTCACACTTGGCTAGATTAGACTAAACTTGAATAAATCGCTGTTGGTGTGTGTGTGTGTGGTGGGGGACGGTTTTTATGAAAATCCTCAAAGTGCTAACCTGCATTCAAAAAATCCAGTGTATATTCTTATGTTGACTGTTCTCATAGAAGGAAAGGGGAAGGAAGATATACATTTCAAAAAGGGCAAGAAGGAGGAACCTGGGAACTATAGGCCAGTCAGTCTGACATCAATCCCCGGGAAGACTTCTGAGCAGATTATAAAGAAGTCAGTCTGCAAGCACCTTGAAAACAATGCAGTGATTACTAGAAGCCAGCATGGATTTGTCAAGAACAAATCCTGTCAGACTAATCTGATCTCATTTTTTGATCGGGTAACCTCCCTTGTGGACTGTGGGAATGCTGTGGACATTATATACCTGGACTTCAGCAAAGCTTTCGACAAAGTGCCTCATGATATCCTGATTAGTAAGCTAGCTAAGAGTGGGCTAGATGGAACAACTATCAGGTGGATCCACAATTGGCTACAGAATCGGACTCAAAGAGTGCTTATCAATGGTTCCTTCTCAACCTGGGGAGAGGTAACGAGCGGGGTACCACAGGGCTCGGTCCTGGGCCCGGTGCTCTTCAACATTTTTATTAATGACTTGGATGAGGAGGTACAGGGAATGCTTATCAAATTTGCAGATGACACAAAGTTGGGTGGAACAGCTAATACTCTGGAAGACAGAAACAAAATTCAAAGTGACCTCGATAGGCTGGAGCGCTGGGCCGAAAACAACAGAATGAAATTTAATAGGGATAAATGCCAAGTGCTGCACCTAGGGAGAGGAAACCAAATGCAGAGTTACAGAATGGGGGACACTTGGCTCAACAATACTACAAGTGAGAAGGATCTTGGAATTGTGGTAGATCACAAACTGAATATGAGCCAGCAATGCGATGTGGCTGCAAAGAAGGCAAATGCAATTTTGGGCTGCATTAATAGAAGTATAGCTTCCAAATCGCGGGAAGTGATAATTCCCCTTTACTCGGCACTGGTTAGGCCTCATCTTGAGTACTGCGTCCAGTTCTGGGCACCTCACTTTAAGAAGGACATAGACAAACTGGAGAGGGTTCAGAGGAGGGCAACAAGGATGATAAAGGGACTGGAAACAAGGCCCTATGAGGAGAGACTGAAAGAACTGGGCATGTTTAGCCTTCAGAAGAGGAGACTGAGGGGAGATATGATCGCACTCTTCCAGTATTTGAAGGGATGTCACACAGAGGAGGGCAAAGATCTCTTCTCATTCATCCCAGTTTGCAGGACACGGAATAATGGGCTCAAGTTACAGGAACCTAGATTCCACCTAAACATCAGGAAAAATTTCCTGACTGTCAGAGCAATAAGACAATGGAATCAACTACCTAGGGAGGTTGTGGGCTCTCCCACTCTGGAGGCATTCAAGGTGCAGCTGGACAGACATCTGTCAGAGATGCTTTGACCTAGATTCCTGCATTGAGCAGGGGGTTGGACTCGATGGCCTTGTAGGCCCCTTCCAACTCTACTTTTCTATGATTCTATGATTTTAGAAGATATTTTTCCCTAGGATCTTTTCCTGATTGGATCATACAGGTCACCGGAGCAGGCATCTTTCCCCTCCCTGCCTTCAGCTGCTTCTCTAGCTGATGGCACTCAGTTTAGCCAAGTTTCTTTTTTCCTCTTGGTGGTTTGCAGGGGCAGGGGAATGGGGGTTTGCCCTTCTGGGTCTGCGATACACTGATACTGAATTGGCACTGAATGGAGGGGGTTCCCTTCTTCTTTCTCCCTGTGCTTGGGAGAAGCGTTTTGTAGCACAACAATATACAATACTGGGAGTGCCAACTGCTCCTCCCCTCCTGTATCCCTTTAAGCTTTCCTAAATGGGTGTTTTTGTCTACCACCTCCCACTTCCTGAGATTACAGATGCAGGGTGTGTGTGTGTGTGTGTGTGTGTTGGGGGGACTGCATGCAAGCACTCTGTTTTCTCTCTACTCCCCCCCCCCCCCCGAAACCTAGCCTGCAAGGAGCAGCCTCTCTCTTTATTTGCTCTGATGTAATGTGGTGACCGGGGCCAACTCTGGAGAAACAGAGGAAACTGTCTGGCAACAGAACAGGCTAACCGCGCCCCCCCCCCCCTTGCATAGCATTGCCGTGGGACAGGGCGAGGGTGGAGTGCGGGAATGCCGGCTTGTCTTCGGGCTTGTCTTCTTGGATCTCGGGGATTGTTTGGCTTCTAGTCAAGGCAAATCTATAGATGGGAAGGACAGGCATACGGTAGTACCTTACGTACGTTGCTGCCTGCCCCCTCCCCGCCCGCCTTCTGCCTGAGATCCTGATTAGAAAGCAACTCACATTTGACTGTCCTGCAGGGCTCCTGCAGCTGGGCTCTGTCTGCTCTGCGTGTGCGTGCTTCCTCTGCTCAGTATGTGAATGAAATTCCCCCGGGGAGGAAAGGGCATAACTGGGGATGAGAGAGCTCTTGGAAGGGCCACGTTCCCATCGTGGATATTATTCAGGGCCTTACTGTCTTTTTCAGGGAGCTTTTCTAGACTGCCTTGGTTTTGATTGCAGAGGTATTTTCTCATTCCTGGCAGACGACTCAGATGGCATCCCTCCCAGTTAAGTGTGTCCATTTCCTAGGGAATCGCATCTTCCCAACACACAAATTGGTTCTTTAGGAAATGTTGTTTGCCCCTGGGGACCACAACGATGATGGAAATGGGGGTTGTCCAGGCTGTGGTTGCGCTGAGCATCACGTCATCATAGTGACAGCAATGCAGATTCCTCCTCCACCTTTTATATCATTTTAAAATGTTAGAACTGAACCATCCTGTATTTCTGCCCCCCCCTTCACCGGAGCTGTACTCCTGTTCTTCAGTGCTAAAGCACATGTCCCTTCCTAAATGACCCTCCCCCTCTCCAAGTATTATCCAACTATCCACACCATGGGAGCAGGGCTCCTAGCACTAGCAGTCAAGGTATGGTGCAGCTATTCCATCCTTTTCTCCTTAACAGATTTTCCGCAGTAAGAAAAAAGATGGAAGAAGTGGTGGGAAAACCCGGGAGGGTTATGAGTGGAAGATGACAGCATCCAGACCTGTCCCCACTCCCCATAAGATTCATGAATGACTGAGGCAGGGCAATGGCTCCATCAAACTGGAAGCACCCCATGTCTTACTGGAACTGGATGAGGGCTCATGCTATTTTAATGCTCACAAGCACTTGGAGGGGGCTGGGGGTGTCATTAGGGAGGGGCTATGGCTCAGTGGGCAGAGCACCTGCTTGGCATGCGGAAGGTCCCAGGTTCGATCCCTGGCATCTCCAGGTAGGGCCAGGAAAGAATCCTGCCTGAAATCCTGGAGAGCCGCTGCTGCCAGACAGTGTCGACAATATTGGGCTTGATGGACCAAGGGCCTGGCTCCGTTTAAGACAGCTTCCTCTGTTCCTATCTTCTTACCTGGGAAGGTCCTCATTCCTGCATTGCCGTGTAGCACAAATGCTAAGAGTCAGGATCTTGTCTGGGTTCAGATTTTTCATCCCACCTCCCATTCTGAAAGCCCACTCTGGGTTTCAACTCACTGTAGCTATAAAACAAGGTTAATCACCAAGCAGGAGTTGAATCCTAAATTGTGGTTTCTGGGAACTTTGTCTGCAGCTGGACACACCATGGATATGCAGCCGACATATACTACTTCCCTCCCCCACCCCGCCTCCACTCCCCAACACAGCGTTGGTTTTTCAAATATTTGTGTTGGACTCTTTCCTGCAGTTAGGTATCCAATGAAGAGTCTGCCCTAAATCTCTGCTCCAGTCCGATCCTGGTGTCGAAAGTCCTTTGCTCGGCTGATGCACTTCATCTAAACCTATTTTCAGTGTCCCCTTTGAATGGCCCCTGGTTCTAAAGGAAGCTGCGGGCTTCTGAGGGGAGAGCCCTGGATACGGCAAGCAGCACGGTGGGTCTCCACCCTTTTCTTGTAAGGAGAAAATAGCACGTTTCTGGGTGATCTCGGGATAACTACTAGGTCCCCAGTCTGGCTGGGCCTCTAAGCTGCCTGGTTGAAATCCTGTTGTTTAGACTAAAGTGGTGCAAAGGCCACATTTTGGGCAGATTTGGGGAGTGGCCGACCTGGAATAAAAGAGCACAATATTGGCAGGCCTTGCAGGCATTTGCCTGCCCCGTCAATGGAGGAACAAAAGGATAGGCACTATCCCATTTGGGAATGGTTCAGAGGTGCCTTGTGGTAGGAGGCCAATCCCTCCTCTGAGTCTTTGTTGTGTGGCTTTGCTGGGAGGAGGATTGTACCATTCCAGGCATCCTGTCCCCAGCTAAATGCTCCGGTGCTTAAACTACAGGACTCCTCTTGATTAAGGTTTCTCAGCACATAAGAATATTTTTCACCTAGCTAGCACTTCTTTCTCAAAGAGTGGACAAACAGGGAACATGATATTTTACCCATTTTAGAGGCATAAAAACTGACACATTAAAGCAAAGACAATGAGAATGGGAGGGGGTTAACAGAATTCTTATTTGCATGTGGCGGTCATGCACATTGATTGGATATGTAGCACTTCTAGAGTGCAAACAAAACGCCACCCCCCACACACTAAGCTCCTCTCAGACCAGTGTTTCCCAACCTTTTTCGAGTCATGACCCCCTTTTATAATAGCAAAGTAAACTGGGACCCCCGCCACATTTGCACAAAAAGGCATTTTTAATAGGGTAAAGACAACACATTAAAATAGATTTTTCAGAATATAATTCTAACCTAAAATTTAATGTGATGGTTGTACTTAGATCTTTAATTCCAGTTACTGCACAATATAAGCAATTTCCCCACCTCCAGATTTCCGTCTTCCCGGCACTTTTAACATCCCATCAGGTGCCATTTAAGCAGCTTTCAATTTCTTGGGGGGAGGAGGGAGAGAGAGGAGATGCTATGATTCAAGTCTGTCTGGAAAGCACCACCTTCTTGATCTCAGTGGTGAAAGGAAGTGCGCTCTGCACGTGCTCAGGGGCGTGTTTCCCACGTCTTCATAGATTCCAAGGGGTCGAGCCAGGGCATTGAAAAAAAAATAAATAGGCTGAGCTCTGACTGAAGCTAAGCCCCTCATTTTGGGCCCCTCTTTCGTGCACACATCCTATTTCCACTCCCACCATGTCTTCCTCCTCTATGGAGGTGGTGTGTGTGTGTGTGTGTGTGAGAGAGAGAGAGAGAGAGAGAGAAGAGAGCACGATTTGGAGCTGGCGCTAACACCGTTCACCATGTGAGTAATTCCACAATATATTTAGAGCTAAACTTTTCAGCTTCCGTCCTCATCAGCAGGTGTGATGTTAAATATATATATATATATATAGAGAGAGAGAGAGAGAGAAAGAGAGAGATAGTCCCGGCCACCCACACTCAATATATCATCCAAATCCACTTCGACCCTTCCCGGCCCAACAACAACTCAGCCCGCCCAGCCTCGCTCACTCACATGGCAAACAGTGTTAGCAGTGGCTCCAACTTGTGCTCTCTTCTCTTCCACTATAGTCGCTCCAGCTAGACGGCGAAAGGACACATGTTCTCTACTTGCCGCCACCCGTACCACTTCACCAATGGCGCACATACCCAAAGCCACCGGATGTCTCACTGCCGTGCACGCGCTTTTCCCCCACTCCCAGAGCGCCTGCGCACTGCTGTCTTTCCCACATGTTCTCTCTCTCGAACCTCCTCCAACCAGCAGCGCCACCCATCGCCTCAACCCACATAGTGACGCATGCACCTTTCCATCTTTCACGCATGTTCTCGCTCGCTCTGGTGACCCCCCCAGAAAACACCCTCAGGTTGAGAAACACTGTCTTAGATGAATAACTCTCATCCTTTATGACAGGGCAACTTGTAGCCCTTCAGACATTTTGGCCTACAACTCTCATGAGCCCTCACCACTGGCCCTCACCACTGGCCCTCACCACTTGCTATGCTGGCAAGGGCTAATGGGAGTTGTAGGCCAAAACATCTGGAGGGGCACATGTTTCTCCCCCTGCTTTATAAGGTTCAATCTATTCTCCAGTAGTTTAACTAATTTTGTCTGAATAATAATTTGTCCATCCTCCATTCCAATAGATCATTATATAGACCAAGCTCACTTAAGTCACTATCCTTCTCAGGGACCAGTTCAGCCTTCTCACATATCTGGAGGGCACTAAGCTGGAGAAGGCTGTATTAAAGCTTTTTCCACAAGAGGCATTATTGTACACTTGTGATCCCTTACTCATGGTTGTTTACAGGTCTTTGGAAGATGTCATGATCTTCTAGTTTCACTTCTGTTTTTTAAGAGCACTTGCCCTGGGTTTTTTTGTTGTTTTTTTTAGAATGGGGAAAATGGGGTATTATTTCTAAATGCGAAAGAAAATACACAAAATCTTGTGTATTTGATTTTGAACTATTCTGCTATAGCATAGCGCCACCTAGAGGTTATGTAGCAGAAAAGCAGGAAAGGAAAAACGCTTTATGTAGAGCTCGGATCAAAACTGAAAGTAGACACAGTGATTAACAGCCTCATGTAGAAAAGCTCTCTGTGATTTTGAATGCAGTGCTGGATTGGGTCATTATTGCACCATTCTGTTGTCAAGGAGGGTGTTGAATTAGATTACTTTTTGGTCCCTCTCAATTCAAGGTGTGCTAAATGATGTGCAGTGAGAGAGAAATGGATTCTCAGCTCAACAGCATCAGCTTTAGAGAATGCACCCTCTCCAGTCATTTGACTGATAGCTGTGGGCTCTTGAATTTCTGCCACAGTCCCGTGTGTGTGTGTGTGTGTGTGTGCGCGCGCGCATGTGCACGCATGCAATGACAGCTCTCTGCTTTACAGTGTTTGGAAGCTAAGGGATTCCTGGATCACTCCCAGTGTTTGTCATTATTTGGCCAGAAGGCAGAGTTCCAAATGTGCCCACCCCCAGTCTCCCATTCAGTGCAAAAGGGGAGGCTGTGTGTGTAAATCCTAGTGCTGGGAAAGAGAAGCAGAGAATGTCTCTCTCTCATGCACACCCTTTAGCTTTCTTAAATTGGAGACCTTGAAAACATGTTGTGGTGGGTCCAGTAATTTCTGTCCACCCCTCTTAAAATAAAATATGGCTGATGAGGGTGAGTTATATATTTCGCTTCCACGTGGCAGCGGTTTAGGGGCCTCTGCCTTGCCTGCTTGAAGACACAAGGCAGGCATCTCTCACTTTCTCTCTCAGTCTATATATTTAGACACAGATATTTGTGTATCTGCAACTGTGAGGCACTTGAAACATCTTAGTAGGTTGGGGTGGGGGGAGAAAATGCTAGAGGGGTCATGGCACCCCAAAGAATGCTTGTATCCCCAAGCAAAACATCCTCTTCTGAAGCAGCTGCACTATTTCCTCTCGAGAGCCATGCACTGGCCTCATAGCCTGAGCGCTGCTCAACAGAGATGCTAATCTAATTAGGTCTTGAGTCACCATGGAAGGAGAGATTTAGTTTTACACTGATAACTTCATCTTTTTTGGGGGGGGGGGAGGCCAAGATTAATCTCTCCTTCACATATCCTGAATCTTTTGCTCGCCACTGGCTGCCCCCTCATAACCCCATGATGCTCATGTGACCTGGCTCATGGGTTGACCACCACCCGCTCAAGGGGGAGGAAATTGGGGGAAGGGGGGCATTTTCTGCCACAGCCCCCTTGGAGCCAGCATGAACCAAGAAGGCCTGAGGGTCATGGTCTGGGAACTTCCTTGCCAGCCCAGCTTGGGAACAGCTGGCTCTTGTTAGGACATGAGATGTGGCGAGGTGGGGGGGGGGAGACCGGCCTGATCGTCTTTAACTCCACAACTGTGCCCTAATCTCTCCACAGGAACCAACAAATATAAAAGTCCCCAAATCTTTTTAATGGAGGCAGGAGGGAAGGGGAGGAACTGTTTTTATGCCTGACGAGGGGAATAACTCTCCTGGGACCTGTATCATAAAACATCCAGGTTTGTGGCATTAAAAAACTGAAACCCTCCCTCTGCCTTCATCTTTGATGTATGGGGTCAGACTCCAGTCAGCTTGGCTCTCCGCTGACTGATAATGCAGCAACATAATCTTGTTCCAAATGTTTGGAGGAAAGAGAAAGGAAGCCCGGATCTGCCCTTGTCCCCTTCCCTCTTTCTTCCACCACTCCCCAGTAGTGTTTCCACATCAATATGTGTATGTATATATTTAAAGGCACCCAAAGGTTCCATGGACTTTGAAGAAGCCCGAGTGCAAGGTGAAAGGGAGAAACGTGCTAAGCGAAAAGCACGTCAAACGAATCCTTTACAGGACCATCTTCCATCTGGTAACCTGTGTCCTCACTGTGGTGTGGGAAGCTGTGTGGATCTAGAATTGGCCTCCACAGTCACTTACGGACCCATTGCTAGAGTCTACACAATCTTCTTTAGAATTTCCTCCTTTTATCCTGGAAGACAATCTTACTTGGTCACGAGTGATCGCCTGATGATGATGATGATGATGATGATGATGATGATGATGATGAAAGGTGTCAGATAGAAAAAAAGACATCTCATGTTCTGTGATGATTTTGTAACAAGAGATTGTTGTTAGATGTCTTGAGAGATTTTGGATACTGGGAAAGAAAGACACACTATTCATGTCCCCTCATGTTTGGCTCTGAAGAGAGGGAGGTCGGGCCACTGACTGGCTGCTCTCCGGGGCCAAGCGTAGCAGATGGAACTGCTTCCTTGTCGTGCTGCCGATGGCTCAGCTCTCTGGACAGGCTGCCTTTGGGGATCCCCCGCCGCTATGGCTGCCCTCTCACAGGTTTGCAGAATGGTCCTTCAACATAAGACATCCCTGAAAATAAGACATCTGTCACTTTAACTCCGTGTTAACGGCGGCCCCAAGTTGCTGCTTTCCTGGCAAGGTGTAACTTGCCTTATACCCCTGATGTGACATGGTCATGTTGACTGGTTCTCCACCCATGCTCTCCACAACAACATTGGCTGCTATACGTGGGAAGTTGGGGAGACACGACATGATGAAGTCATGTTGTGGATAAGTGAAATGACATGTGACGGGAAGAGAGTGGGGAGAATGCGACACAGGCTTGGGCTTAAACTGTAGGCTCTTCCTGCTTTTCAAATCCTCCTGCCATTTCACAAAACCTAGTGTGTCCCCTAGATATTTCATCTTCCCCCTTCCCAAATCCAAAGTTTGCAACGAGAAAAAAAACAAAAACCAAGTTCTGTCATTAGTCGAACCAATCTGAAGACTGTTAAATTTATTTTCCCAAGTTTTATTTTACTTGCAAAATAAGATTCTCTTTTTCAGAATCTGGGGCAGGTTTTAGTGTGTGTTTGTTTTGTATGTTCTGTGGTGACATTTCTTGATTTCTAAGGGCCTGTGGACCAAACTAGACAGGACACCATTCCTGCAATTAGCACACTTGTTATTTGCATTGGAAGGAAAGTTCCCATTAATATGGGAATGGGAACTTTCCGTCCAATGCAAATAACATGAGCAGGAGTCCCAAACAGGATTGGAACTGTAGCACATGGGACAAAGAGTTAACACCCTGCGAGGGACCCAATACAGATCAGGCCCCAGCCACCTGCTTTTACTTTTAAAAAACTTCACTCAGTTGCTAATTGCATGAATGGCATCATGTCTAGTTTGGCCCTGAGGTTGTTTGTGGAAAATAGTTAGTTTGGATTTGGAAGATCCCTATGAATAAATGGAGCAAATTACATGCCCCATTGGCACCTTGGGGCCATGCTCATCCTCAGACTGCATGAGCATGCTTCCACTTGCCCTTCTCTTAGCATTAGGCCTCTGATCCAAGCCACTCCAAATGGGTTAAGATCAATGCCTGAGGAGAAGCGCTCCAGCCCTGCTCCTCTCTCTTGCCATGTTTATCACCCTCAGGTTGTGGAGGGGTGACTATCTGAAGAGGAGAGACTCCTGTATCTGTGGAGGCGCTCCATGTGAGCCAGAAAGCTGAAAAATCCACATCCTGACTTGCGTGGAGAGCCTCCACGGATACAGGAGGCTCTCCAGACCGTTGCCATCTATGAGTTGAGGGTGACAAACGTGACAAGGACCAGTTGTGGCATAGTGGTTAGAGTGCTGGACTACTGTGAAGCTCACTAGGTTACTTGGGGCCAGTCACTGACTCTTGGCCTAACCTACCTCACAGGGTTTTTGTCAGGATAAAATGGAGAGGAGGATCATGTAAGTTGCCTTAGTTTCCTTTCAAGAGGAAAAAAGGTGGGATATCACTATAACAATAAAAAAATAAAAATAAAGGGAGGGCGCGGGGCTGGAATGCTCCTTCTCCTCGCACATTGTTTTTAACTCTTTGAATGGCTGAATAGGGCTCAAGACACAAGGGAATTCCTTTTAGGGTTTTACCAGCCTGGCCTTTACTCTCTTGGGATCCTCAGTGCCACCTAGCCCAAATTCTGACCCCTTCAGGCTATGTGAGAAGAATTAGAAAATGCATGGTATGATCACAGACAGTGGGATAGCCCCAAAGGTGAAGAGTTCATCTCAGTTCTCTCTGCCCTTTAGCCAGCAACACTTTGATACTTATTATATTATGTAACTGTTATTTCTGAATAGCTTCATGGGATAGAAAGGAATAGATCAAGTGCATGATAAAAGAAATTGTATCTGCTGCTAGTCTAGTTTGGACATTACTTCTACATGGAGGTCTCCTAGTGCTACCAATCAGTGCTCTTCCGTGGTTGCTTACAAGCTGAATTGTAACTGATGTCCACACTTCAGAAATCTATTGCTTATTTTGGTGTGTGCATCGTCCTATATGCCGTCCACATGGTGAGCACAATGTAGCTGTGTGGGCAGTGTTGTCCCCTCCCCTCACTGGTCACAACACACACCCTTCTCCTGAAGTTTTGAAGCAGGTGCTTTTCAGAGCCATTTTAGCACACTGTGTGTGTGTGTGTGTGTGTGTGTGTGTGTGTGTATTTTCCTTTTTTGACGCAGCACTGTTGCAGCTAAGCTTACTTCTGAATAAGCATGGTTATGGAGTGGGTTGTAACTCCCATCAATTTCACCTGAGATTAGATCTCTAGCATGGGCAAGTTTGCAAATCAATCTCATCAGACAAATCCAATCATGTGAGTTTCACAACCCAGCTAGAAAACTTGCAGGCTTGATTTTTCCCTGCTTGTTAGTTGCGCTCTTCTACCATATCACAACTGTGGGAAGACAGCACGAGGAGTGCTTGCAGCACAGGGCTGGAGAACTGCAGCTAATGGTTACTGGTGAGGCTAGGAGTTTATTTGTTTCATTCATATACCGCCCAATAGCTGAAGCTCTCTGGGTGGTTTACAACAATTCACAAGAACACTGGCTTCCCTGTGGCCCACCTTCCCCTCTCATCTCCCAGGGTGTGTGGGCGGCAGGGGGGGGGGGGAGACAGTCCAACTGGAGCAGGCCCTGGTGTTCCCTCCCTTTGCCTGCTCCTGCCTCCCTTGCTTCTTCTTTCCCACAGGGCGGTTGAGTTCCATTGATCTTACTTGAGAAAGCCTGATCTCTAGTCTAGTCAATTTCACTAAAAGATCGCATTAGACAACCCAGTCAAGTCAGTTTGACAATCCTGCTAGAAAACTTGTGGTCTTGATTTTCAACCAGAAATGGATGGTGATCACTAGAGAAAGGAATGGAATTCCCAACATGTTATCTACCTTCTTGAGGGACTGCTCTTCACTGTGCGTCCATTGTGCTTTTTCTTATCAACACTTGCAAAATGATAGTGCTGCTATTCTGTTTTTTTCCTTCCTTAACATATTTTCTGTGGTAAGAAAAAACATGGGAAGACTACAGCTGGATGAAGATATCATCTAGAACCTCCATAAAATTGCATGAAGAAGGCATGACAATTGCACATTGGAACTGGAAGCACCAGGCTAGTGGTGCGAAGTGACTGTAGGGCACTGTGGTTCTTCCTCCTGAAGAACTACTTGTACTACTTGTAGTTTGCCAGATGAAGCAATGATAGCTTGTCGTGCCCATTTCTTCCTCATCCTTTTGCTCATCCTCCCCAGTATTCTATGCAACAAACCAGGAGTCCTCCATATTACAGCAGATTAGGCATGGTGTGTGTGTGTGTGTGTGTGTGTGTGTGTGAGAGAGAGAGAGAGAGAGAGAGAGAGAGAAACAGGTGAAAGGACCAGGGAAGGAATGGGTGACAAAAGCTGTGGCTGCTTTGTCTCCTGCTTCTTGAATGGTTTTAAAGCTATGACACCAATCTCCAGGTTTAACTTGGCAACTTTATGCAAGTCCCATGCAGTGGCTGTTTGTTCAGTGTTGGGTGCATTGCTAATTTAAAAACAGCATATTGACAGGAAAATCCTATGCATGTTTACTCAGAACTAAGTTAGTTCCATCAAATTCAATGGGACTTATTCCCAAATAAGTGTGTATAGAATTGCAGTCTAAGGGCACAATCCTATTAGGACACCCTAAGTCCCCGAACTCGGAGGCTTATGGACATCCAAAGCAGTTGTAGGAGGAGCGGCAGAGGTGATCTTCGCCTCCCCATCCTCCTGCCCTGCATTTTCACTAGACTGGCTTTTCTGCCCGTCTAGCTGGAGGGAAGGAAGCTGGAGAGGCCTCAGGACAGCTCATATCCTGCCCTCTCTGGTCTCCCCCCCTCCCCACCCACCAAAACGCCCCCCTCTCCCCCTCTCCAGGGTTGCTTTCCCAACCTCGGAGAGCAGCCGGTGCAGTTCTTCCCACCAGCTGTGAGGGAGTGGGGGAGAGCAGTCAGAGCGCTGTCTCCTACCTCGGAGCTGGGAACCCGAAAAATCCTATGGCTGCTCAGACAATGTCTAGGGGCCATAGGATTGCTTCCTCTATTATTACTGTTGTTGTTGTTGTTGTTGTTGTTGTTGTTTTATTTATTCCATTTCTATACCGCCCAATAGCCGAAGCTCTCTGGGCGGTTTACAACTACATATAATCAATTAACAAGACAGTCCCTGCCTGCAGGCTTACAATCTAAAAAATGTATTTAAATAGCATCAGCTGAAGTGATATTTATTATTATTGTTGTTGTTGTTGTTGTTGTTGTTGTTATTAATAATAATAATAATAATAATAATAATAATAATAATAATAATAATAATTTTTTTTATATTTATGGACCACCCTTCTGCTCAGTCAGTGCTCAAAGTGATGTACAATAAATATACAAATATTAAAATACAAAAACCATAAAACATATATTTTAAAAAACAGGGATTAATGATAAAAGCAGAGGATGGTATTAACTATTAAAAGCTCAGCCAGACAGTATCTATCGTCACTAAGGAAGAAGCTAGCCTAACCTCCCTGGGGAGGCAGTTCCACAACTTAAGGGTGCATTCCTATGCATATGTAGACAGAAAAAAGTCCTACAGCTCCCAGCATGCCCCAGCCAGCATGGCTGGTTGGGGGCATGCTGGGAGTTGTAGGACTTTTTTTCTGTCTAAATATGCACAGGATTGCTCCATAATGGTAGTACAGCAGCCTTCCCCAAGCCGTTGCCCTGCAGAGGTTTTGTACTACACCTCCCAGGATTCCTGACCACTGGCCATGCTGGCTGGGGCTGATGGGAGTTAAGAGCCCAAGGCTGGTGTGTGTGAGAGAGAGGGGGTTGGGGGAGGGAGAGAGAATGAGCAAGCAAGCACATGAGCTAGTGGGTTCTGAAGGGGGAATGTATTTGCAGCCTGGGATCCAGACATAGAGTTTATCAGCTTGACAATACTTCATTCTTCATGCCCAAATTAAATAAACAGCCTCCCCCTCTTCCATACACCCCTGATTCAACTTTCCCTTGAGGCTGAGAGAGTGAAGGAGTGAGTGGGGGAGGAAGGGAACAGAGGTCATCTCAGTATAGGAAACTCAGGATCAAGTAACCGTTTTTTTGCAGGGAGATTTGGGCTAGGACCGAGCCTGTGAAGGGAAAGTGTTAGGCGCACAGCCCTCTCTCTCTCTCTCTCTCTCTCTCTCTCTCTCTCTCTCTCTCTCTCTCTCTCTCTCTCTCTCGTCTCTCGTCTCTCGTCTCTCCACCCCCCCCACTGAGGCTTTATTAAAACTTGAATGATGTGAAGAAAAGTGAGCATGTAGCTTTTCTTTATCATTAGCATAATCCAAGAGCTCAATGAACTGAACATACTACTTAACACAATTTAACCCCGTCTTGTGTTCACACGCTCAGGATGATCAAGACGCGGGTTTAAAAGGATGTGTCAATCCCCCCCCCCCTGCCTCCAGAGAGATGTGGTGATTCACATCCAAATTACTGGTTGTGAAAGAAGTCCAAGTTAAGAACTCTGAAATCAGTGACATGGATTAGCATGGTGTGGTGAGAATGCTGCCATAGATATGTAATTTTCTAAGAACCTACCAAAATGTATAATTTAGCCTGCATGGAGAGTGAATGAGTCTGGGTATGTGAGTCAAAACAGATGGACATCAGTTATTGACATCTCAGGGTTGGTATATGTGGATAAGCTGTGCTGGTGGCGTTTGGGGGTAGAAGAGTCAGATTCAGGCGTTCTGCTCTGGTAGGCCAGAGAGCTGAGCAAGTATAGGGTGAAGGGACAAAGTTTAGGTTTTTGTGTGGTTAGCAAATAAAGCTTGACTTGAATCCAGGTTCATGTCCCACCTCTGCCATGGACTAATTGTAGTCTTGAGCAAGTCAATTCCTATCTGTCCACAGCAACACTGGCTTTCCCTAAGAGTTGTTGTGAGGGTAGACATGATTAAGACTCCAAAGCACTTTGCAAACTAGAAGTACCTTATGAAGAGTAAATACTGGTAGGGCTTCATCTAGCTAGAGCCCCCCCCCCCCCCCGCCCTGCATTGGGCAACACATCCCATCACTGGGACTCTGGGTCTCTGTGGCTGAGACATGGAGTTAGCCAGCATTTACACTTCCAAATCTCTTCCTTCTCTGACGACCCAGGGAGCAGTCTCATAAGAGTGGTCAAAGTTTATCAAAGGATATGGCTATGTAGTGTTGGACAGTGGAGGTTAAAATGTTTTGATGCCAGCTGGGTGGCAGCTCACCCTTCTCAAACTGGAGGAAGGTAGGAAAGGACACTGGAAGGAGACAGCTGCTGCCCTAA
This sequence comes from Shinisaurus crocodilurus, assembly GCA_021292165.1. Taxonomy (NCBI): domain Eukaryota; kingdom Metazoa; phylum Chordata; class Lepidosauria; order Squamata; family Shinisauridae; genus Shinisaurus; species Shinisaurus crocodilurus. Next base: position 25,937 of record JAHFWL010000276.1, on the reverse strand, counting down.
TAGCACTAATTCAGGTGTTCTCAGTCCCCTTGAGGGTGGGTGGCCAAGAGAACCGGGGATTGATTTCCTTTCTATCCAGTCCCGGAAGGATGCTGCCTCAGCATGACAGACCCTCCTCTTGTCATAACCTTGGCGTTTGAGAGGAGGCAGGCACTCAAACTCTATGGTGGGGAGAGAATGTCTACTCATGAGGGGAGGGGGGATTAATTGATGTCTAATTTGGGGTGGGGAAAGGGAAGAGGCGTGAATGAACTGTGAGTGGTATTTGGTGTGGATGTGGCAAGATCAATATACTCTTCCATTTTCCCATGCTTGGCTTCCAAATGTTCATCGTAGAGGTGCTGTGAAACTACATTTGGTGCCCCTGTGAGACTCTCCTGTTAGGCAGTGCCACCAAGCGGGCTCTGTTGCTGGCCTACAGCTCCCAGCAGACCCAGCCAGCATGGCTAATGGCAAGGGATTCTGGGAGCTGTAGGCTAGCAACATCTGGGGACCCAAGGTTGGAGATCCCTGAGCTAGAGCACCCTCCTGAGCATCATTGCTCTTGTGCCATGCTTGTGGGCTTCCCACGTACATCTGGCTGGGAAACAAGATACTGGGCTAGATAGGCCTTTGGCCTGATCCAGCAGGGCTCTTCTTAAGTCCTTATGAGATTTAAAAAACAAAACAAAACATTCCTTTCTGACAAGGCATAGAAATGAAGTCTTAAAAACAATTCCATTAGCACGCCCTTACCTAGATATACCCTGGTTATATGTTTTCTATTTGTGCTAGTTTATCCACAGCATCATCAGAAAACCTATGGTTGAAAGGAAAGAAGGGCTATGTCTTCTGTCACAAAAAACGGAGCTGGTCTCTTTGAGCCAACATGATTTTCACACTCAGACACACCCAGCCCTAGAATTAAATTTACACTTAAGAGACATAAGTTAGCCAAGTTTCTTGTTTGAGCTTCACTTAGAGTAGCTTCCAGGATCTTCATTGCAGGCAGCTAATCACACACCACAGGTGGTCCTTGATGTGGACATGCATTGCTATTCACATTAAAAGATGCATCTAACCAATTCCGGCATTAAGCAGGGGGTTGGGCTAGATGATCTCAAAAGTCCCTTCCAGATCCAAAATTCAATGAGTCTATGAATTCAGTAGGACCGGGATGTGTATGGTGCTACAGATGATGTTCATCTAGATGCAAATGCAATGCCCTTGAAAGCCTTCTTATATTCAGGAAGGCAGAGGCAGCAGTCTAGCACAAGCAGGAATAGAACTGATGGGAAGTCTTTGCACCCTTTCCCTCTCATTGAGTATAGTGGCTTTCCAACCTTACTATTTGCCATTGTAACTAGTGCTAAAACTTTGCACAGATTGAGCAAAATTTCAAAATGGTTTAGTTTATCTAACTTGTAAGCATTTCCACCTTTTGCTTTTCTGAAATATGACTCAGAGGCATCCTTTTTTTCAACTCGCCAAATGTAATACTTTTACACGCCCCTCCAATCCCTAAATCAAACAGCATCATAATGAGAAATGCGTAAGAAAAATACAAATTAGAATAATATAAATGTGGATGTTTTTGCAAATAAATTAGAGCTTGGAGCATGGAGAATTTACCTGAAAATTTCTCCCTCCTCTCTCTTCCCCCTCCCCAATCATTTCTCTTTTACTTATATCTGATTGTGTCTGATCTGGCCACAGTGACACATGCTTTAGCTACATCCCGTTTGGACTGCTGTAACATGCTTTACATGGGGCTGCCTTTGAAAAACTGTTGGAAACTTCTGGTGGTCCAGAATGCTGCAGCCAGACTGTTAACCAAGGCTGGTTACAGGGAGCATTGTGACTCCCTTGTTACAATGGTTTCACGGGCTTCCGGTCTGTTTCTGGGCACAATTCAAAGTGTTTGATATGACCTATAAAGCCCTGTATGACTTGGGACCAGGCTATCTGAAAGACTGCCTTCTCCCATATGAACCTGCCCAGGTTTTAAGATCTTCTGGGGAGGCCCTTCTCTCAGTCCTGCCACCATTTGTCTCTGTCCAGGGAGGCATATTTGTTGGGGATGTGAGGCAGGGTCTTCTCGGTGGCTGCTCCCAGGCTCTGGAACTCCCTGCTGAGGGAGACTAGGTTGGCTCCCTTTCTGTTGTCCTTCAAGCAGCAGGCAAAGCTGTTTTTATTCAGTCAAGCCTTTGGCGTGCAAGCTGGTCTGGTTGCTGAAGGGGTTTTCATTAGTTGGGCGCTCTTTATTTTGTTGTGTTTTGAATGGTGCTTTTACTTTGTTGTTGTTTTTTGTTTAATTATGTTTTTGTTTTAATCTTGATCTTATTGTTAGGTGCCATGGGTGCCATTTTTGGGTGGAAAGGCAGGATATAAAATAAATAAATAAATAAAATCCAGACAGCACAAAACACTAGCAAGGCTTACTGGCTGGCAAAAGCTTTTTATAACAGCTTAGAGTTCAATAGACAGGCCTGTGGCTTATGCTGGCTCAACTTGTCTGAGTGTGGAAACCTAAGCAGGGTCAGGCCTGGTTATTACTTGGATGGGAGACCCCTCCTCTAGTTTCCTGCATTGAGCAGGGGGTTGGACTCAATAGCCTTGTAGGCTCCTTCCAACTCTATGATCTATGAAATCTACAATAGGTAGAACAATACTACAGCCTAAGGGTTTGCTACAACAAAATTTCTGCTGTGGTGGCCGTTTCTGGGATGTGTGAGCCAGGGCAGTAGGTGACCCAGAACTTGTTTTGCTTGTGGATTAGCATCAGATACTGGCACCTAGTGGCGCAGTGAAGAAATACACCTTTAGTGTAAGAATCCTCAGTGTCAAAGCAGATGTGCTGGGGGCATTCCAGTTTGTTTACTCATGTGTTTGCCCCCTTCACATATGGGGTGGTGGTGGGTTCTGATTTTTACAATAAAAGGTGGTACACATGGGTGAGGGGAGCTGAATCTTCCCCCACCATATACCTTGCTTCACTCCATTGCGTGAAGTACTTTTCTCTCCAACCAGGCTTGCATTCAGTGTTGGAGCTGGACTGGGAGAGAGAGGAGGGAACGGTCATCTCCCCTCACCCACATGCCCCTTTTGGATGTTAAAATTAGACTCCCCTGCACTTTGTATGTGAATGGTGCGGACATGTGAAGAGCCAAGTGGCTCCCCCATCCCATCTAGTTTGATCCCTAGTCTCTCTCCAGTCGCAATATAACAATTTTGTAGCACAGGGATGGGGCTATGTGTGGCCCTCCAGATGTTGGTGGACTGCAGCTCCCAGCAGCCCTAGCCAGCATAGTCAATGGGGAAAGAGAGTTGCAGTCCCAACATCATCTGGAGTTCTATTCCCCACTCGGCCATGAAGCTCACTGGGTGATTTTGGGCCAGTCACTGACTCTCAGCTCAACCTACCTCACAGGGTTGTTGTGAGGATAAAATGGAGAGGAGGATTATGTAAGCCGCCTTGGGTTCCTTGCAGGAAAAAAAGGCGGGGTATACATATAATAAACAAACAAATAAACAAACATCAGCCGGTGCGTGCCGGTGTTGGAGAGCATAGAGGCTGTTTCAAAACTCTTATCTCATGTATTTATTGCTGCATGATATTTATTAAACAACTTTCTATCAAAGTAACCATGGCAATGTACACAAAATAATAAAAGTTCCTCCTCCTCCTCCTCCTCCTCCTCCTCCTCCTCCTCCTCCTCCTTCTCCTCTTCATCATCATCCTGCAATAAACCTGAAGATCAGCAGCCAGACATTAAATGGCTCAATGCATCAAGGCCGGGTGACACTTTAGGGCTGCTCCATGTTACGTTTTGCACGCCCAGTTATAAAATACATGCGCATAGTGTCATTTTTTGAATGGTGCTCAGGCCTGCAAAGCACATACTAGTCGGGGCATGGAAGCCAGGCGTGTAGTGGAGCCAGGGCTTGCAGGGTCAAAAGTGCCAGGACCTTTTGATTAGCAGGGACGATGATGAAGAGGGCCTTTTCTGTGGCGGCCCCCGTACTGTGGAACTCTCTCCCGAGTGACCTCCGCCATGCCCCCTCTCTGATGAGCTTCCGTCGCTCATTAAAAACCTGGTTGTTCAGGCAGGAATATGGGGTGGGTTAAGATTTTAAAATTTTTATATTGTTTTAATGTATTTTATTGTATTATGTATTTTATTGTGTGTACATCGCCCAGGGTGGCCGGTTGCCGGCCAGATGGGCAATAAATAAATATTAATAATAAATAAATAAATATGATGTCATCTGTCACCTCGCTCAAGCTTCCCCGTTCCTTCTGAGTTTAGACGTTTGAAATGCAAAGTATTTTGAGGTGGCTTCGTTTTGAATGGGGAAGTAAGAAATGGTTAGCTTTACAAAGGACCTACAAAAGGCATATATAATACTCAGAGAGCGAGAGAGCACGCAATACACAAGCTGCCTGCATTTTTGCACACTCTTCGAGGGTGTTGCTTATGGGGACTGTCATGATGAGGGCTTGTACTTCAAAATTTACCACTACACCACTGATGGAAACGCTTGGGCTACACTTGCAGGCAAAAGCCACAATGAGACACAAGGGCCCCTCTGTTGCCTCTGCATGTTTATTTATATGCAGGCAATGAGATTGTACAAAATGAGATATGTGAAATATCTTGAGTCTTCCATGTCATTCAGTTGCTAGCACTGTAATTCTGTGGGTTTGCAGGCTGGCAGAAAGGAGTTTGTCCCTGAACACGTGGAGAATTGGCTTGATTACCAAGACGCTGCCACCTCACACCACTGGGCTTAGGCAGCATGATGCCTTGGCAATTTTGAGTCTCTGCTTCCAGGCATATTGCTTTCTTTCTCTGGAGAGCTTTCTTGTTAGCTGTGAAGTAGCTCCAAGAGGAGTAACACATGGTGCAGAATCTCAGGCCTGTGAGACAAATCTGGTCCCCCTGTGGGATCCGGCCTTGAATCCAGGGTTCCCAGAGGGCCATGCCCCTTTCCCCAGCCATGCCCCCTTCCCCTCAACCACCAATTGTTTGACGTTTTCCTGGTTTGATGCAGTTTTCTTTTTAAAAAAAGGTTACTGGCAGTAAGAGCTTTAAGCTAAAATATGCTGGTATTTTTTGTTTTTTGATCCTACCACTCTTGCCTTGGGCCCTGCCCACCCCCGGAACGTGGCCCCTGAGACCTTCTCCAAAATGGAAAGTGGCCCTCTGGCTGAAAGAGGTGCTGCACTCCTGCAGTGGTGGATGATTTGGATGGACCCTTGGTAGCAAAAGCAGGGCCAAAATTAGGTGTGGGCAGACGTCAGGCTTGCAGGATCAACTTTGCTTTTTTTCACAAGAACTGAGGTCCACCAACCAGCTCCAGATGCAAAACAGTGGCTCATGTAGAATTTTTAAAATGGGTCAAAATTCTATATTCAACCCCAAGAGCTAGAGTTATGGTCGATGGTCTTTTCTCAGATTATTTTATGCTTGGGAGAGTGGTACCAGACAGGGATGTCCACTTTCTCCATTGATATTTGATTTATATTTAGAACCCCTGGCATGTACTATTAGAAAGAATAGTAGTATTCACAGATTTGTGTATAATCATTTGGAATTCAAAATAATTCTTTATGCTGACAATCTTTTACTGTTTATTTCGAAACTCCAGTCATTGGTTCCAGCTTTGATGCAGGTGATTAATACTTCTGGTGATTTGTCTGGCTATTCAATTAACTGGTCAAAGTCTGAATTGATGCCGATTGGTGATACTATATTTCATGGTGATACTATATTTCATAGTATATTAGGCAATTGGCAATTTTGATGGTGCCCAGATTTTATTACCTATTTGGGAATACTTATTCCCAGAAGCATATCTCAAATGATCAAACTAAATTTGAGTAACGGACTAATGAGATCTCATGGGATATAGATAGATGGGTATCTCCTAAGTTGAGTTTGTGGAGTAAGGTTAATACACTTAAGATAAGTGTTATACATAGGATTGTCTATGTTTTATGTAGGATTCCTCTATTTATACCTGGCAAGTATTTTCAAAAACGCAATGCTCTGTTTCATAAATTTTTCTGGGGTTCCTCCCCGCCACAAATTTCTTTGAAAAGGATGCAACTTCCAATTAAAGAAGGTGGGTTTGGCTTTCCAGATCTTGCTTTATATCATAGGGCTTATTTACTGACCAGTTCTAAATTTTGGTCTTTCCCACTTGGATTAGATAATCCACCTTGGTCAGTTTAGGAATCTTCATGTCTGGATCCTTTCTCCAACTGGATGGCATTAGCATCTTGGCACACTAAAATGGATAGGGTTCCTCCTACAATTATGGCGGTCAGAGAGGTGTGGCGTATATAATATCCCATCAATTACAGTTTGATCCATTATCTCATGCTAAAAGCATGGTATGGGGAAACCCAGATCTAAAAATTGGTAAGAAGATGTTCGTGTAGCAGACTTGGACAGATAAGTTGTTTGTTTGTTTTTAACCTTGTATCAATTAGTGGGTGCAGATGACAAGTTTTTGTCATTCTTGGCTTTGCGTGCCAAATACAATTTGCCTGCTCTGGCTGAATGGCAATACTGTACTTGCAATTGCAACATTTGTTAGAATCTAGGTTTGGCCCTGCTGCTTTTACGGCTTCAGAGTCTCCTTTGCTACTGGAAGCACTTATTTGAGGCTGAGCGGTTATATCGACCCATGATCCATGTTTATAAATATTATCTGTGAATAAATATGATACTCAGGGTCTTAAACACAAATGGAATAGGGAACTACTAGACTGTCCTATTTTGCCTAATCAATGGACCATAGTTTTCGTGTATGTGCCGGAAACGTCAGTGGATCTTAGATTATGTCTTAGTCAGCGAAAACTTTTATTTCGTGTTTATTGGATGCCACAACGTCTTTTTAATAAAGCTTTGCCTAAGTCGGCTAACTGTTGGAGGTGTAATACTAATGCTTCTCTTACCCTCATGTTTTGGCAATGTCCAATAGCTGCCTCTTTTTGGGAGGAGGTCATAATACAGATAAACTTAATAGAATGCTATTTAATATTTATGGATGCACACGTTCTTTTAAATTATTTACCTGCTGTATGGAATTTATCACAAGGACAACGCATCACGCATGTGGATTTTCCATACCCTCTTGACAGCTAAAAGACTGATATTACAACACTGGAAAGATAAATGCTCACCTCCTATAACACAATGGATTGAGGACCTAACAACACTTTCAATATTTGAATGGGTGGTGTTTGGATGCCACCTGCGAATGGATCAATATATGGATATTTGGTCTGCCTTTTTTGAAGCTTATGCATAATTGTTTTTATTGATAGCTGTATTTTCATATACTCATATATACTCATAGATATACATTTCATTCACACCTATTATAAGTGATTTATTTTATTTCTTGTAAGAAAACTGTTTTTTATTTTTATGGTTTCGTTGAAATTCACATTAAAAAAATTAACAGCAGCAGCAACAACAACAAAACAGTGGCTCAGGAAGGTGGACATAAAACTGAGGAACAAGGTTCTTCTGTTCAGCTTGGGAGCTTGTTTTCAGTAGCAGAACTGGAGCTCTTACACAAATCATTTTACTCACAAATCTACTCCTGTTTCCCCCCAACCCAGCTTTCTTGACTATTTCAGCAGTCTCATTTAAGAGGGGGGAAAGATTTATTTATTTATTTATTATATTTATACCCCACCTTTTTTTCCTGCAAGGAACCCAAGCCGCCCAAGGCGGCTTACATATTCCTCCTCCTCTTCATTTTATCCTCACAACAACCCTGTGAGGTAGGTTAGGCTGAGAGTCAGTGACTGGCCCAAAGTCACCCAGTGAGTTTCATGGCTGAGCGGGGACTAGAACCCGGATCTCCCGAGTCCCAGTCCAACACTCTCTCTCACCACGACGCCACACTGGCTCAAACAACAAAAGTTGTTGTTGTTGTTGTTGTTACTTTTGCTAAACCACTGCGTATTGCTGATCTACTTGGAATCACCCAGAGATCTACCAGTCTGTCCTAATCTCTCTTCTGCCCACCCTGGCCTAAATGACATGTACTACATTTTAATTCATTAATCAGTTTAGAAATGAAGGGTGCTTTTCTTACCTTTGACAATGTTGTATCTCTTTCCCTTCTTTCCTTCCTGCAGCCTGAGGACCTTGAAGCATCCACATCCCACACTTTCAAAGTGAAGAGCTTCAAGAAAGTGAAACCATGTGGGATATGTCGTCAGGCCATTACCCGGGAGGGTAGCACCTGCCGAGGTGAGTGAGTGGGGTACGGGAAAGTGACGTCAGGATGCCAAAGACAATGCATTTGCTGGGTGGGGGAAGGGGAGTCGATTAAGGTGAGTGATTCATTGCGCTCCACTCAACCTTGGTCATTTTTGGCCAAATGGAGAAAAAAATTCCAGGCTGGAACAAGGTAAAGTGATGTCTCCATTTCATGTGAGAGGAACTGTTTTGAGCTGCCTTCCCCAACCTGGTGCCCTCCAAATGTTTTGGACCAACTCCCATCAACCCCAGCCAGCATGGCCAATGGTCAGGAATGTTGGGAGTTGTAGTTGGAAACATCTGGAGGGCACCAGGTTGGGGAAGCCTGATGTGGAAGTTCTAGATCGGGTGGGCAACCTGTAGGCCAAAATATCTGGAGGGCCAAAACTCCCATTATCCCTCATTACTGTCTGTGCTGGCTAGGCTGATAGGAGTTGTAGGCCAAAATATCTGGAGAGCCACAAGTTGCCCAACCCTGTTCTAGATCTCCAGTGGGTCGCTACAGATGACTGTTCATTCCATGATGGGTTTTATGCAACCATGTATGCAACCCTGTCTGTCTGTAGCATCTGGCCATGTAACAGAGCAGGATTGTTGCTTTTTTTTTTTTTACCATACACTCATGTATGCAGAAGCAGGGGCATGCTAAAATTTATTACATGGCTGGATGTTACAGGTGACCTGGATGGTATGTTGACACGTGGCGACCGTGACATCACTCATAAGGCTTTGTAGCCACCTGGGGTCATTATATGGTTAGTAGGGTGCAGTGGTGGCATGATCAGATAATGTTTTTGCCATAAGGCTTCCTGGAGTTTCCAAAACTGCTTATTATACCTTCCAAGTGGTATTTCAGTCATTGTAGTTTTGCAGCTGGCCACAGGATGTCAGACGTTGTACCTTCTAACTTTCACTCTGTTGTCCTGGGTGAATGTTATGGAGCCGCTGCCTGGTGCAGTTGATCATGCTTGCATTTGCTCCCAGTTGGGGCAGGAAAGGTGTCAGAGTACACTGGTGACCTTTATAGCTCTTCGTTCAGTCTTTGCGCTCCTTGCCCGGAATCTTTGGACATGGTGTACATGTGGTGCATAATTTCACTTATGCTAAGTGGCAAATGAACCTAAAAGGCATGATTAGAAAAATGACATATGAATGTGGGTAGACTTGGAAGTGATCCTCTAACGTTTAGCAAAGGGAAGATAGGTACTTTTCATGGTTTGGATGGGGGGTGGTTCGAGGGTCAGGACCTGCGTTAGTTTGACATTCTCTCATGATGCAGCAGCCACGAAGGTAATTGAAACGCCTTATTAATTCCAAGTTTTATTTGTTCATGCGAAAGAGACTCTGTGTGTGTGTGTGTGTGTGTGTGTGTGTGTGAGAGAGAGAGAGAGAGAGAGAGAGAGAGAAAAGAAAGAAGGAAGGAAGGAAGATAATATGAATGCATGCATGCATGCATGCCAAGGTATTCTGCACTACTGTGTTCTAAGGCAGAGCTGCATCCTGGCCAGGGCCGGCGCTACCACTAGGCCAACTAGACGGCTGCCTAGGGCGCATGGCTAAAGGGGGCGCAGACCCACGCAGACACTCGCCCTTCTCTTCCTCCTCCTCCTCCTCCAGGAACGGACGAGGAAGGGAGGGCGCGGGGCCTGCGCTCCGCTGTCCGCCTGCGCTCCGCTGTCAGAGGAGGAGGAAGATGGGAGCGAGCAAGCCTGATTTCCCGGCAGTGGCAGCGGCAGCAGGAGCGCACGAGGCGTCAGGCAGCCGGGGCTTGTTGCGCTTGGCGCGGATCTGGGCAAGGAAGCCGAGGAGAGCGGCCGGGCGGGCATGGGCAGCAGCCGCCGCGCCTGTGAAGGCAGCTACGCGCGGGGCCGCTCGCTTGGCGCCGAATCCCGAATGCCAAGGGGACACCGCGGGAGCAACAAGCCCCCTGTCCCTCCCTGCCATGATGCAGAGCTGTTTTTGGCTCACCGCAGCGTTTTTGTCACTTTAAATTTTTTGTGGGGGGAAATCGCTGTTACGGCAGCCAAGACCTTGGATAGCTACTGCCAGGTAGAGTAGCTCGCCTCTGTCCCCCGGGCGCAGCTGGAGTGGCTGGTGGCTGCTGATCCACCTCAGCTTGGCGCCTCTTCTCGCCTTCCTTCCTCCCTTCCCGGGCCTTGGAGGCCGGCGGCAGCGGCAGCAGCAGGAGGAAGCTCGTTCGTTCGGGCGACTCTTCCTCGCTGCTGCCGGGACTGCCGCCGCCGAGGGAGGGAGGGCTCAAGTGGGATGGGGGGTGCTAAATATTTTATTTTGCCTAGGGCACCAAACTGCCTTGCACTGGTCCTGATCCTGGCCTGTCCATTAACAATACCAAAAGTCCCTCTAGCTTAAGGTCATAACCCTGGATTTCACAAACAACTGAACTGAGTTACTCCTTAGGTCAAAATGAAAAACTGACAGTGCCACCTCACCTGCCAGTCTGACTTAGCAAGGGAATTCCTTTTGATCTCAAGGAATGGGCTCCTGCCGCTGGGTTCCTACAGCTATTGTATGTTTGTCTTAATGGTTCTCAGCTTCTTCTCATGAGCTGCCTTGAATGCCATGGTGTGGCAGAAAGGTGGCGTAATACTAATTTAAATAAACAAATGAACAAATGTACAAATGAGCAGATAGGCCGTTTCTCTATTTTACCATTAAGGGGGTGCGATTCATTCTGACACTTCATCCAGTGAAATGGCCCCTGGACAGACTAATTCACTCCACACCAAGCACACTGCATTGCAACTGCCTAGGCTGTTCTAACCCTTCCTATAAATATCCAGTCACTGGCTTGGCTAGAGCAGCAAAGCAAGCCTGCTGGCCAATATGCCTCAGCATGGAACTAGAGTCTTAAGTTCAGAAATGGAGGAGAAACTCGGGAAATGGCCTTTGAAACAGAATCAAAATGTAAATGCCGTTGCCTTCAAGATGTTTGTGGGATGCACATAATAGCAAGACCACATGTGACTCTGCTGGCAACTGCTAACCTAGGGCAGTATCTTATTCAACACTACTGCAAACATGAATTACGTTGTGCTAGCATAAGCAACTTCTAGCACAGTGCTGACATGATGGGTTTTCCAGGGAAACCCATTGCACCAGCAAGCACCGTCGGCATGTGCCAGAGGTCACTTACACTGGTGCAACGTAATTTATATCAGCGATAGTGTCAAATAAAATGCTGCCCGTACATATCTAGCATCCACAGTTAGAGTGAGTGCACTGTGTATTGGACTCCTTAGGAAGGTCTGGTTTAGAAGTTACTTGGGAACACAGTCTGTGTGATGCATTGCTGTGTGTGTAGCCAGTTGCATATGATTTGTGTGGAAGCCATTCTATAGTGATGTGGCTTGTGTGTCTTTTTCAGCCACTTTGAGGAATCCTGTCCTGAGTCCTTGGTACCATTCCAAAGGAAGTTACGGAAGCTGCTTCCAGAGTTTTGCCCTTATCCAATTTAGCATCTCTGCGACTAAAGCAGAAGGTTTAAACTCTGTGGGTGGAAGCCCCATATTTGGAAATAGGCTTCCACATGTGTCTCACTTGCCAGATCAAGAATACAAATGATGTACATCCAAATGCGCATCTGTGGTGCTGGTTCCAGGTTCTTGAGTGTCCTTGGGCAAGACACTTTCAATGGGCCCTCTCCTTCAGTGAGTCTACCTTCTCACTGCCATTGTCACTGCTACTGCTCCTCATCTTTGTTCTCATCATTGCTACCACTTACTTGCCTGATCGGCAGGGGATCCAGTGAGCAAGTAGGCAGTGGCATCTACTGCTCCTCCTCACTGTTGTCTGCACCAGAACGAGAGGCACATGAACAAGCAGGTTGCAATGGGGAAGAGGAGTAGTAGCTCCCAGGGGCTCTTCTCGGTGGGGTCCTGCTGGAGTGGGGGCCCTTGGCAGGTGCCCAACCATGTCTACCCTTGACGCGGGCCTTGCACATCTGAGTGTGGCTGTTACCTGCTTTTATTTCAGTGGGTGGGTACTTGAATGTGAATAATCCATCCATATTCTGGTGCAACTCTTCACATACAAGAAAAATACTGCTTTCACAGGCAACTAAGGTTGGGATGTGGTATAAATGGCAGTCATTGTTTTTGAAGCGTGTTCCTTGTATAAATACCATTTTGAAACAAACACCTACAGAAATCAAAAGGCAAAGTCCAACAGACTGCATGACATGAACTCTCCCAACAGCCCAAACCTCACCAAGAGTCCGTGTTGTCAAGCACAGCTGTAGAAAACTGAAAGCAAAGTTATCTACAGTGAATCAGATCCTTTGGCACTCACATCCCCGACCCCAAGTGTTTGGAAGGACCCATAGTGGGACTCAGAAGTTGTGTCCCAGGTGCACACAATGCAAATGTTTCAAATGCCGTGTGGCAAATTTACCACACCAAATTACCACAGAATGTGTCTAGTGGCATGTGGAAGATCCAGCATATCAGATGCACATGGTTGAATTTACAAATGGAAGATAAACGCTACAAAATGGATGTATACATGTGGTGAGTGTAATATCTAGGCCACACCTGGAAATGTTCGAAGGGGGAGGGCTGCAATCTTTAGCAAAGCTTGTAGATATCTGGGTTTCCCTGGTACTAGATATTTGGGTTTCACTCTTACACACAAAGCCATTCATCCCAACCTGGTGCCCTCCAGATGTGCTGGGCTGCAACTCCCTGAATTCCCAGCCAGCATGATGATTGGCCATGTTGGCTGGGAATTCTGGGAGTTGTAGTGCAGTGTATCTGGGGGGCACCAGGTTGGGGAAGGTTTCTCAAAGCATTTACTTGTGCAGGTGCTTTTGCATGCCAGAAATCTGTTGGCCTAGCAAATGCTGAACTGCTGTAGCATGGATGTGGCCACCACATGAAGTGCCTGCCTAAGAGCTTTTCACATTGCAATTTTGCATTTAAATTGGACTTAAGTGGCTTGGCCTGAAGCATTCCTGGTGGCAGCGATTGCGCAATTCTCATCATGGCACAGTAGGTGGAAGGGCACTCTCTGGAAATTTGCAGTCATCATGATTGTTATTACTGAGGAATGATTGAAGACATCAGCTCCGGCTGAAGCGCTTGCTGGTAGCCAGGCTCTGCTTTCACGCTGAGCCTTGGGAGATTCACCCTTTTTTTTGGCAGCTGAGATTCAGAGAGAGAGGGAGAAAAAGCTTGCAAATTGCATCCCTCCCAATGCCAAATCACAGTTGCTGGGTGATCCTTAAGCAAGGATATGTCCCTCAGAGTTACTTCACACATTACAAAAATACAGCGAAAGAGGAAGTGTGAATCATTCATGCTTCTTCCTCATCTCTCTGTTTAACATAGGAAGTGGGACTCAAAGAACTTGCGTTGCATGCAAGGGGGATCCACAAGTCCCAGAAACCAGAAATGCAGGTTGGTTTCTTCTGCTACTTCCTTGTAATGTATGAAATGGCCCTTATGGCAGCCACCTCCAACCTGGTGCCCTCCAGATGTTCTGGACTCCAGCTCCCATCTGCCACAGCCAGCATAGAAAATGGTCAGGAATTCTGGGAGTTGTAGTCCAAAGCATCTGAAGGGCATTAGGTTGGAGAAGGCTGTCCTATGGTAAAGCTCTGCCTATTACAGAGAAAGGGTAGCTGCTCTCTGTCTTGTGAACCGAACATGACCATGTGCAGTTCAAGAAAGCCAATAAGGTTATAGACATGTGCAGCTCAAGAAAGTAAATAAAAAGAGGACTACAAAAAGCAGCTCCTTGTGGGCATACATGCCAGAGGCTGTTAAAGAATTAGATTTCCCCCATCTCCTGGAGGGAGGGATACAAGTGAGAAGGATGAGGTGCTGGATGCAGTAGTGGTGAAGTGGACTCTGTGGGTCCCAAAGTTAGGTAGTCCTTGGGGATCATGGGTTTGGCTGTGCCCTGCTCACAGAGGTGCGAGGACAGAGCTCCAGAGAACTAGTCAAGGCCAGTACCAAAGTCAATAGGCAGTGCAAACACAGGGAGTTTCAGAGAAGAGCTAGGAAATACAAGGCAGGTGTCTGAGAACTGGTGCACAGACATTGCTCTAACAGTCTGTGCCTAGAAGTGAAGGCTGTTAAGCCTGAGCCTTCAGAACCCAACCCCAAAGCACAGCTGCAGGCTGTTAGTGCCACCTGAGGAATGTGGCACTTCTCCTGAGTGGAGCCTTGCTCACAGGTATACCTTTACTTATGAGGATTCCTTATTCCTTAGGTGGGCACCCCTGTGTCTAGCTGCTGGGAGAGCTTGAACCTTTAGGTGCCTGTGTTCCGTGAGACTAGGTGGCTGCTTGACGACTGCCTCTTGAGTCTGAGTGGGGGATATGTTTTGAGGGGAAGGGCCAGTGGCCATCTTCCCCGAGGGCTCGGGATCCCCCTGATCTGTCTCAAGGTCCCCCGACACAGGCAGCCCCTCTCTGATGGTCAGCTTGGGGGGCTCCAGGTCATTATCCAACGAGACGTTCTCCAGAGGGGGCATGACAGGCTGGGAAAGGAAGTGGTGGTAGCTGGAGGCAAGAAGTGGGCTGTTGAGAGGGTGAAGTAGTGGGAGCCATTGGTCAGCTGTTGGGAAGAAGAAAGTGGCAGAGTTTGGGAATGTGCTGGAATGCTTGTAGGCAACATGTCTAGATGACATTTAGGTTTAGAACAACCTTCCCCACCCTGGTGCCCTCCAGATGTGCTGAGCCTACAACTCCCAGCACCCCCGGCCAACTAGTCCAGCAAATCTGGGGAAGGCTAACTTAGAACTTTGGCCAAGCCTGCTTGAGAACATTCTAGCTTCAGAACACAGCGGACCATTCCCTGTTACATTCTGGTGCATACTGTTTGAGTCACAGGCATGTGGGGGATGAAATACAATGGGTTCATTCAAACCCTAACACTTCACTGAAAATCTTTAACCTTCAGTCTGGGCTCTCATACAACCCAGGCTACTATATATCCATGCCAAGTTTCCTACACAGCTATCATATCAGTGTAGGAAATTTCATGAATCCCTTGTGTACACTTTGTAAGTGATGAGGAGCCATGAGCAGAGACATGCTTTCACAGTGAAATACCTCCATGTACATTTGTAACATACAACAGTTTGCACACAAGGGACATGCAACCAGTGTTGGCTCCAGGTTTTTGAGGGCCCTTGGGCAAGATGCTCAGTGAGTCCACTTACTTGCCACCATTTTTGTCCCTAGCTGCTGTTGCTCCTCATCCTCTTTCTCAACATTGCTCCAACTTGCTTGCTTGACAGGCAGGGAGCCTGTGCACAAGTAGGCAGTGACAGTGAGCAGGGGGTTGGACTCGATAGCCTTGTAGGCTCCTTCCAACTCTATAATCTATGAAATCTATGAAATCTACTGCTCCTCCTTGTCACCACCACCACTGCCACCATTGTCTGGGCCAGGGCAAGAGGCAGGTGAACAAGCAGATTGCAATGGTGAAGAGGAAGAACAACTCCAGGGAACTCTTGCCAGCGGACCCCTGCTGGGGTGTGGGCCCTCGTCAGGTGCCCAACCAAGCCTACCCTTCATGCCAGCCCTGCATGCAATGCAACAACCTGCTATCAGTTGAGATTTCCTGTTGCCTGCTGTATACAGGGTGAAATAGGTGTGTGTTTGTCATGTGAAATATATAGATAGGGTACATGCAGAAGCGTTAAAATGGTATGCATGTTGGAAACTGGTGTGTGAATGGGCCCAAGGATGTAGAATGAGGCTGAGGTTAGACTGTATCATATACCCTCATTTCAAAATGCGATTTAAAATCGAACCACTGAATGTTACAGATTTGGCAGCATTTTAAGGAAAGAGCTGTGTTCCTTCAACCATATCCGTGTCTCTTTTACTAGCCCCTCCAAATAAACATCACCTCCAGAGGATACTTTAATTATATTTACTTAAGATGTTGTTGCCATTTTTGAAATGCTAATGGAGTGAACACTAATAGCACACCGTTCTTCTTCTCCTCCAGCCCTGTCCCCCTTTTGAAATCTGCTGACTGTCTTGTTTTACTTTTAGCCTGAATCAGAATCATGTGTGACCCCCTCCCCCAAGAGATCTTTCCAATAAGTGCATTCTCTTAGCCTCCTTGTATTTGCTATGTGTAGGGAAACACATACAACTCAAATTCACAATTTGGTTCATAGCCGCAGTCCATGTTCCGTGGTGGAGGCACACTCTTTACTATCAAGGCCCTACCAAGACTCTTTACTGACCCTACCAAAAATCCCGATCCATTTTTTCACTTAATAAGACAAGGAGGGATTTTCCTTGCAAGCCAGGGCCTCAATCCTCAGGGCTAGGCTGGGAAGCTGGCATCTTGGTTTATTTTTAATGGCTTGGGAGAAAACATGTATGGAAGGATGACCCCTGTTTGGGAGTTCAGCTCCACTTCAGTTAAGAAGGAAGGTACACATCCTCTTTGCTGCCTGTCTCCTTTCAAATAACAGAAGAAGAGTCCCGCTGGATCAGAACAAAAGGCCAATCTAGTCTAGCATCCTGTTTGCACAGTGGCCAACCAGCAGGCCATGGGAAGTGGGGCTTCAGTGCAACAGCACCCTCCCACTTGTGTTCCCCGGCAACTGGTGTACACATAGGCACACTGCCTCTGATACTGGAGGTAGCATATAGTCAGCAGGACTCGTAGCCATTGATAGCCTTCTCCTCCATGACTTTGTCTAATCCCCTTTTAAAGCCATCTGAGTTGGTGGCCATTGCTACATTTTGTGTTAGTGAATTCCATAGATTAACTACCGGTATGTGCTGTGTGAAGATTTCCTGCCCTGAAACTCCTACCTTTCAGCTTCATGGGGGGACCCTGGGTTCTAGTATTGTGAGAGTGGGAGAAGGGTTTTTTTTTTTTTGTTTGTTTTTTTGCACAGTACAGTATGAAGAAAGTGGATAGAAATTTTTCTCCTATCCACTTTCTCCACACCATGCATAATTTTGTACGTCTTTATCATGACTTCCTTTACTCACTTTTCCCCCTAAGCTAAACAGTCCCAGAAGTTGTAACCTTTCCTCAGAGGGGAGTTGTTCCAGCCCCTTGATCATTTTAGTTACCCTTTTCTATGCTTCCCAGCTCTACAATATCCTTTTTGAGATGTGGTGACCAGAACTGTACACAGTATTCCAAGTGTGGTCGCACCACAGATCTGAATAAGAGCACTATGACATTGGCAGTTTTATTCTTGATTCCTTTTCTAATTATGCCCAACATGGAATTTGCCTTTTTCACAGCAGCTGCACCCTTGTTGGACACTTCATCAAGCTCTATCTACCACAATCCCAATTCCACCACCATCTACCAGTGTGACGTAGTGGTGAGAGTGCTGGACTGGGACTCTGGAGATCCCCGCTCAGCAATGAAACTCACTGGGTGCCTTTGGGCCAGTCACTGACTCTCAGCCTAACCTACCTCACAGGGTTGTTGTGAGGATGAAGTGGAGAGGAGGAGGAGAATTATGTAAGCTGCCTTGGGTTCCTTGCAGGAAAAAAGGCAGGGTATAAATGTAATAAATAAAATAAATCTCACTCCTATTCCATCTTGCACATAATGTCAGACATTAAGCAGGTAAAGAATTGACTCAAGGCATGTGTCCCTTTGGCCTTAGTAGATGAACCCACTACTTATTTATAGTCTGGGTTCAGAAGGCTCTTGTAGTGTTTAGACTGGATGTGAGTGGTTCATCATCACATAGACTCCAGCTTTGCATACCTACTGAATCTTCCTAAAGTGGGTTGAGTGATGATGTGCAAACTCATGGTTTGTGATTCATGATGAATCACTTGCACAGCTGGCTCACTAATAGCACTATTTAAGCACATAAGTGTTCTGCTATATCAGACCAAAGGCCTATCTAGTCCAAGCAGGACATAAGAGCAATAATCTCCTCCCACTGTTGTTCTTCAGCAATTGGTGTTCAGAGGCATGCTGCTTCCTATCCTGGAGACAGTATGTAGCCAACATGACTAGTAGCTATTGATAGTCTTCTCCTCTTTGAATTTGTCTAATCCCCTTTTTAAGGCCATCTCAAGTTTGTGGCCATCATCACCACATCTTGTGGAAGTGAGATAAGCAGAGAATGACAATAAGCAGCTTAGTCTCCAAAACAGACTCATCATGAGCACAATGGTTGTGTGAGGTGTCCATCAGTAATCTCTATGGAGGGCAACCAGATGTAGTACCTTTCAATTCAGTCACTCATTAAATTTACCAGAAATAAAGATGGCTTACGCTGGCTCAGCTTGTCTGAGCGTGGAAAGCTAAGCAGGGTCAAGCCTGGTTATTACTTGGATGGGAGGCCCCTCTTCTAGTTTCCTGCATTGAGCAGGGGGTTGGACTCGGTAGCCTTGTAGGCTCCTTCCAACTCTAGATCTATGATCTAAGAAATCTAGAAGAGGCAAATATAGACCCTCCCAATGTACAGATGTATCTCAGCAGAGCTCTTTTTGCTTCCTATTTTCCTGTATTGCAGCATTGCTGTTTGTTGCTGCTGTGCTCCCAACTAAAATTGGCTGCATGTCACTGGCAGAGGAATGGTGTCTGGGAAGGGAAGGCTTCTTTGGCATAAATAACATGGATTAGCAAAGTTGAGCTGAAGGTTACTGCAGGAAGGGAGGTCATTACCTTCCCATCTCTTGCACGTGACTTGAATAACACACGTGTGCCGGAAGGAATGGGATGGACCACTGCAGACCCCAGCAGCTCGCACTGTCAGTCTGACACAGCTGATACAGATCAGGTGGAAGTTGCTGGGCAGTGAGTTGCGTTCATATGTCCAGCCAAGTTCTTTTTATCGGACCTGGTCAGGTGCACCGTTCTGTTTCCGATGTCTCCGACGAGGAGGAAATGCTTATTGAGACTTCAACAATGCCCGCTTCCTGTGTTCCCTGAGGCAGGAAACAACCCCAGAAGCACAGGCATGCCTAAAGGCTGATTAAGCCACCGATCTCAGCTTGGAAATCTAGACCGATGCAGGGTTCCCTCCGTGCTGATGTGCCTCGTACTGCGTGGTGCTTGCACGACCTAATCCTGGTGTTGCACTGAGGGGAGCAGCCCCGGCCTGGCCTCTCTTACATCTCCGCAGGAGGCTCAAAAGGAGTCTCTTTAATGTTTTAGGTAAATATGCCTAAGGGGTCTGATGCCCATCCCCAGCCTTCACCTCTTGTTGAGAAGGTCTAGCTGAATTTGTATGTTCTGACTGTGTGTATGCGTGTCTGTGCCTGTGTGTGTGTGTATGTGTACATATTCTCTAGCTCAGCCTTCCCCAACCTGGTGCTGATGGGAGATTCAGTTCAAAACATCTGGAAGGCACCAGGTTGGGGAAGGCTGGTCTTGCTTGTTCTGCAGACCAACATTTCAGTGGATGAATTAGAAATACGTGGGAGATCATAAGTGGGTTCCCTACCAGGGGTCCCTCTTAATACTTTGGGGGCTTCTATTTGTGCTCTTTTCTGAACATGATCACTCGGAGGCTTCATTTCCTGAAGAAGAACCGTGTGTGTGTGTGTGTGTGTGTGTATAGAATGCTGTCTTGAGAGAGGGGAGGGAACTGTGGGGAGGGCCCCATCTGGGTCCAGCAGCAGGGCATTTGGGAGGAATCTCAAGTAGGCTCCCAGCAGGAAAAGAGGTGATCTGCACCAGCCACTCCCCAGAAACATCCTACCTCAAACCATTCATGGAGAATGGAGCCAGTCTGCCTCCACTTCCATCACCCATCATGTGAAGAGAGTCCCTTCACTCCTTCCATCTCACCCGGTTTCCTCTGCTTTGAACCCCTACTCTAATCGGCTTCAAAATTCATTCCTTGGATCATTCAGAAATGGTTGATTTTTTGGGGTGCCACAGCGGCCTAGTTTGGATGTATGTTCCTGGCTTACAAAGCTAGAAAAGAAGAGTGTTGGGGCTATACATTCTTCTCTTGCTTCTCCCCTCCTCCTCCCCTTCTCCCTATGTACACCAGCGGGAGCTAACCTACCTCACAGGGTTGTTGTGAGGCTAAAATGGAGAGGAGGAGGAGGATTATGCAAGCCACCTTGGGTTCCTTTCAGGAAAAAGGCGGGGTATAGATATAATAAACAAACAAACAAATTTTAAACCAGGGTTCCCCATTTTGGACATAATGGGGAACTAACCAAGATAATAACTCAAGATCTTGTTTATCAGGCAAGGTATCTGCCTCTGGTATATTCTTGCTTCAGTAGGCATAGGACTGGAGAACTGGGACATAATCCCAGTATTATGCAGCCGTATTCTTTGATCAGACCAGGATTCCATCTGCAGGATGGATCAGATGGTTATCCAGCCATGTAGATTAAACTGTAACTGTTCCTGGTGGATCCAGCTTCTTCTTTTATGAAAAAATCTTACAAAAGAAGTGTTCCCTCATCTTCTGTAAGCATTGTGCCCAACAGTGATCATAGT
The DNA here is from genome assembly GCA_021292165.1 of Shinisaurus crocodilurus. Lineage (NCBI taxonomy): Eukaryota > Metazoa > Chordata > Lepidosauria > Squamata > Shinisauridae > Shinisaurus > Shinisaurus crocodilurus. Next base: position 5,233 of record JAHFWL010000276.1, on the reverse strand, counting down.
TAGGAGGTATTCCACAATGTCTACCCTAAATCTGCTTTGCTGCAACTTCAGGGCTGGCCCTACCATTAGGCAGAGTGAAGCCACCAGCCCACCACCACAGATGCTGGGGGAGCACTGGTGGCAGTCTCCCGAACCATTCCTCCTGCGCACCCCCCCCCCCCCCGGGCATTCATCTCTGTTGGAGGATTGATCTGTGTCTGCCATACAGCCTGTTCTGCACCCCCTAAACTAGCCTGCTGCCCTCAGGATGCTATCCCATTGCTAATGCTAAAGTAAGATTAGACTACCAATCTGGTTGGCTTCTGTAGCTGGAATTGTGTGTGTGTGTGTGTGTGTGTGTGTGTGTGTGTATAGCGGCCCTGTGCAGTTTTTACTCATAGCTTATGTTTTGAGCTTTCTTTGGTGGCCTTAATGAGAGATCATTCTCCCTCTTCTTTCTGGCAGCCTGTCAGATATTTGAAAACTGTAATTGTGACTCCACCCCAATCCCTCTTCCTCTGCACCAGACAGGCCAGTTTTCTTTGGCTTTCCTCATCTTGTGTTTTAGATCCTGTAACTTTTGTGGCCCTCCTTTGAGTTGTTTTCATCACCATCCCTCAAATGTGGGGACCAAAAGGGCATGGTGGGTGCTTTAGCTGGGGCTCACTCGTCACGCTATGGGTAATTGATGGGAATTCACTCACTCCCACAAGGTGTAGTGATCACCATTGGCTGCAGTGGCATTACAAAGGACCAGCCTTTCCCAACCTGGTGCTCTCCAGATGATTTGGATGTCAACTCCCATTAGCCTAAGCCAGGAATGCTGGAGTTGTAGTTCAAAACTTCTGGAGGCCCACCTGGTTGGGGAAAGCTGCCCTTAGACAAATTCACTGAGGACAGGTCTATCAGTAGCTATTAGCTATGAGGGTTAAATGGAATCTCCATGTTTAGAGGCAAGATGCCACTGAATGCCAATGGTGTTAAGGGAGATGAGAGCAAATGAAAGTGCCACCTTGCTTGTAAGCTTCCCAGCAGCTACTGGTTGACTGTCGTTGGAACAGGATAAATTATAAACTTTTAAGTGTGTATTCCCTTCCTTTAATGTGCCCAGTACCGTACAGCCGTTATGCTGTTTGCCCTCCACCCTGTCACGTGAACTCACATTTACAAATTGGGAAACTGATGTGGAAGGGTGATCACTTTGCCCCACTAAGGGGCTGGCTCATACATGAACAGGTGTCCACCACTCAGTTTCTCATCAGGGAGCAAATGCTTAGAGCAGGGGCTCTCCAACCTTGGTCCCCAGATGTTGTTGCCTGCAGCTCCCAGCATACCCAGCCAGCATGGCTAATGGCAAGGGATTCTGGGAGCTGTAGTCCAGCAACATCTGGGGACCCAAGGTTGGAGAGCCCTGGCTTAGAGGGACTCTATTGTTTTCAAAAGAGGAGGGATAGGATGAAGTTCCATCTTGGTATTTGGACTGAAATGATGCATTGACACATGCAAGTCATCAATTGATGCTTGAGGAAGTTGTCAAATTAGGAACATGCATTTAGTGCAGTTTTCCCCAACCTGGCATTCTCCAGATGTGTTGGACTACAACTCCCTGCTTGGGGGATATGGGAGTTGTAGTCCTAATATCTGGAGGGCACCAGGTTGGGGAAGGCTGCTTTAGTGATTCTCGACACAGCAGGGATTTGAACTCAACTCTTCTAAAAGCCTAAACCCAGCATTTTGTCTGCTAAATGACACTGGTTTCCTGTCTCTTGCCTGTTTAGGCATCTTCTCATATGACCCTAAACAGTGCTTGCTGCTTCCTGGCCTGTCGGAAAGCTAATAGCTGCTGGTTTTATTTGCAAACATTTCTCGGACATTAGGCACATTACAAGCAACTGGGCTGTATCAGAAACAAGAGCTTAATTTGGGTAAAATATTAACAAATGTAAGTGTTTCTGGGGAAGTTCTCAGATGCTTGTAATTCCAGAGTGCTTTCTTTTTCTCCCAGGAGGCCATTACCATCCATTTCCAGATAAGAATGGTAAAGCTTTTTGAAACTCCAAATGCTATAGAAAAACAATAAAATTTCAACAAGGATAAATGGGATTCAAGAGGAATGGGGCTGCTTTCTTCACAAGTCTTTCTCCCTTCCCTTGCTGTAAAGACTCTGGCACCTCCGGGAATGTAGATAACCTCTTGGCAGTTCTCCAAGCTATTCGGGTTCTCTGAACCTCTCGTTGTGCTTCCATTTGAGTGGCTCTTGGGTAAATTGCACCAAGAGAAAAAACGCATGCTATAATATTGCAGCAGAAACAGGATGGTCTTTGACGCAATCTGCAGTGCTGCTAAATGGAGTCTCTTCCTTGCCCTCCCATCCACCGCCCTGCCATCAGAATTTCCAGGGGCTTGGAGAAGATTGCCAAATTCTCATGGTGAGCAGAGATGTGTGAACTAGCAAAACTCAAGCTTGTTGAGGTTCCCCAAATTCCACCTCAAAGAAAGCTCATTCCGACTCATGTCCGTATCAGATCTTTATGCATGAAAATTTGTGCATATTTTCATGTACATTTCCCCAAATGTACACACACCAATTGTACATTTTTCTTCCATTGAAACGAAACTGTGTTTGTGTGCATGTTTGTCAGAAGTATGCATTCTTTCTTGCATTTTTTTTTCAAATTTGTGCATGTTTTGAACACTTCTTTGTTCTGTGAATTACATTGCAAGCTCAGAAATGTATGGGCTTTTCTTTGACCACAGATTGTGTTCAAGTCCGCGTTCAGTTCTGGGAGATGCAAACCGGGTAAATTCTAGTAAAAAATGAGCTGAAAAGTATTCTCATACATCCCTATGCTGGAAGTGATCCCAAAAACCATCTCGTTTAGAAGCCAGAACTGAGACAATCATAAATACATCAACTTTCTTTCTTTATTGATAAATATATGTCCCACACCTTCAACTACTAGGATTCCCAGGGTAACAAACAAACAAAAACCACACACACACCACACAATGGTGTGGGCCGGTGCAAGGCAGTTTGGTGCGCTAGGCAAGATCAGATATTTAGCGCCCCCCCTTCCCACTTGAGCCCTGCCTTCCTATTTCTGGCACCCCGCCCCCTTTAGCCCTGCGCCCTGGGCAGCTGCCTAGTTGGCCTAATGGTAGCACCGGCCCTGCACACAATATTTTTTTGTAAAATATCATAACCGATTACAATAAAACACAATAAAACAAAAGCATGGAAATCACAAACTGCAGTTGTAAATCAAATCCCACTGCTTAAGCAGGATTAAAATCCAGAGATGATAGAACACTGAACACACTGAAATATCTTGGAAGATGGACCCCCCCCCCACCATCTTTGCCTGGCACGTAGAAGACATCAGTGTAGGTGCTAGGTAAGCTTCTCTGGGGAGAGTGCTGTACAATTATATACAATGCTGATGTGCTCATTTTGACGATAGTTTACTGTAGACATTTTATTTATTGCATTTCTATACTGCCGAATAGCCGAAGCTCTCTGGGTGGTTCACAACAATTAAACCATAAAATGCAACATAATAAGATACAATATAAAAGTTAAAACTACAGTATCAAATAAAAAGAAAAGACTCAAGCAGGAAGATCTAAAGCACCCAATACAGAGTTTTGGTATGCTGCTGAAGGAGGTACCCCTGCGCTTTCTTGGTGTCAGTTCTGAGGAGGAAGTAATGTCCTATTTGCTAACCTGAAGACCAATTAAACCTTAAGAATGTAAGCATAACTCATTTTTGAGCCCTCACCCAATTAAACATATTTTTAGAGCATGATCTTATTGAGTTAGTGTAGTTTGCTACTGCACAAGTTGTGTCTTGCTTGCAGTCTGGTTCTGTCCTTGCCATGCAAAATGTTGGTCCTGTTAGGAACAGTTAACAGCCAGATGCCCTGTAGGCTGCCATATGATGGCGTGCTTAGCAAACCCATCTCTTCCTGTCCCAAGTGATGCAGTGCAAGTACTGCATTGTTGCCCTTTGTCAGCAATAAGTTGGTGCACAGCAGCAGTGCCAACAGAAGCCACAGCACTTGGTGTTGGGTTGGCCGCCCCCACAGTGTTGTGGCTTTTGAGATCCCAAATACTGCTTTGTTGGTGTGTTGGTTTGTGTCATGAGTTTGGTACATTTGTGAACTGCCTTGGGTGACCTGTTTCAGAAAGGCTGTGTGTGTGCGTGCACATGTGTGTCTGTTGATGAATGTACTCCTGTTTGACAGTTCATTTCCAGTTGTGACTGACCATCACTGGTTCCCCCAATTAATTTGAGGGGGGGAGAGGAATTTAAAAAGTCATTGCAGGAAGGGGAGGGAGAAGAAAAGCAGCTACTGAATAGTCTGCTCCAGTGTATTTCGGGTCCAATTAAAGTGCTGCTTTTTAAACCCTCAGTGTCCTAAATGGCTTGTGACCTGGTTACCTGAAGGACTACCTTTCCCATATGTACCTACTGAACCTTATGGTTTTCTTCGGAGGCCCTATCCAAGAGCTCTTGCTGAATGAAGTGGGGTGGGTGGAACCACCAGGGATCGGGCATTGCTGGTGGTGGCATCCCAGTTTTGGTAGAACCTTTCCAGAGAGTTTCGCTTAGTGCCATCCTTGTGGTCTTTTGGTGGCGGGTGAATACCTTTCTGCTCATTCAGCCCTTTACAATAACTTTTATAGTCTGGGCCTCTTAGTTTTAAAATTTGTGTTTTAAATTCTGGGTTGTGAGAGTTTTCTTTCTTGCATTTTAGGTTGCTTTGGATTTACAGGTTTTAGGCTTTATTTATATCTAAGAGCACAATCTGATGCATTTTAGACAGTAAAATGTCCTACAGCCCTCAGTAAGTACGGTATTCCCCAGCCAGCATGGCTAGCTGGAGGGATGCTGGGAATGTAGGGCTTTTTTCTGTTTAAACCATGCATAGGATTGCGCCTTAAATTATTTTTATGTTTATGGTAAGCTGTCCAGAGAACATCATGTTATGGGACAGCAATAGAAATGCTGAAATAAATAAATAAACAAATACTCAGATTAAAACAGTTTGTAAATGATTCCTCATAAAAAACCCCAAAACAACAACAACATCCGCCCTGGATTTAAAAGTAAAACAAACGAGTCTTCCAATGTTTATTTGTCCATACATACAGCCTTCCCAGCCTGGTACCTTCCAGAGGTTTGGACTGCAACTCCCATGATTCCCAGCCAGCATGGCCATTGGGCACCAGTGCTGGGAAGGCTTGTCTAAT
>JAHFWL010000275.1:0-21918 GCA_021292165.1 Shinisaurus crocodilurus | reverse complement strand
ACCCCACCCCAGTCTAAGTGGATCTCACAGATCCAAACTTTCTCGGGTGTTTACTGCTTCCCTAAAACGTCCAGTTATTTTGAGTACTGTCATCATTTCACAAAGCATTTTGCAATTCTTGTACAATTGCAGTCACCCTACAACATTTTTTCTCCTTTGAAGTGCTGTTATAAGTAATTTAAACGAAGCAAACATCTTCTCTCATCTGTAAGCATCTCCCCACACCCTCTGCTGCCGCTTCCCCCAACTTCCTTCCCTATTCAATTGGGAGAGGAAAAATGACAGAGGAAAGTACCTGGTTCATTACGCTTCCAAAGTCCATTCTGCTGGGCTTGTTGTGGTGGTTGTTTTCTTAAAAAAACTACACCTCCTAGGTGGTTCCTACATCCAGGGACAGGAAACTCTTGGCCTCACCTTAGTTAGCTTCTTCCTCCTTCATGGTCAGCAAGAGCCAGCAATTACTTGTGCAAAAGTTACCCGGTGGCAGATGGTGTTAGTCAAAGCTGGAAGAAGCAAAGACCTTAAACAGAATTCCGTCGAAAATGGAGAGAAGCCCAAGGTCTTGCATTCAGACTCGGGTGAAAGGGGAGGCTGACCTGTTTGCCTGTGGCTTTCTGGGGTGGTGAGCTTGGGAGAGCAGTGTGCAGTGATTAAGCAGAGAGGAAAAAGCTTTCAGAACTGACTCGAAAGGGATTTTCCTTCCCAATCTCCACCTTATTAGCACAGCCTCTTCCCCCCCCCCCCCACTCATGCATCGCTGTCCAAGTACAAACATCGCACACGCCCAAAAACAACACCACTAGCTGTGGGGGCTCTTTTTTCCTCCTTCAGCTTTAAAGGGCATGGCATCCATAAACCAGCCTGTATGAAGAATCAGGGAGGGAGGGGGGGGAGAGAGAGAAAGAAGAATGGGTCAGAAGGGGAGTGAAATAAAACATTCTAAGAGCCCTATGCAAACCGGCTGCCCGTCTGAGTCTTATCAGACTGTCCAGACACACAGTTGGAAAGTCTGGCATGTCTGCCATTCCCCTGAGGCAGGGAGTGGCGTAAAGGTAGAGGTACCGGGAGGGCTTGTGTCCTGGGAGTTCGCTGAGGCACTTGACTTTTGCATCTGATACTCCAGGGGTGGAAGACCTCTTGCAGCCCGAGGGCCAAATTCAGTTTTGGAGCAGCTATTGGGGGCCACCTTCCCGTGTGGGCAGGGCCAAGGCAAAAATGGGGGACGGGGGCCCCCCTGAAATACCAGCATTGCTGCCCGTCACTACGTCTCAGGAGAGGCATTTCAAAATGCCTTTTAGAATGGAGGGAAATTGCACAAAAGTTGGGAAACCGCCGGGTCGGTGGTCAGAGGAAAGGGGGTGGGGCCAGTGGAAGAGGGCGTGGCCATCTGGAAAATCCCAGAGGGCCGAATTGGATCCCTGGAGGGCCAGACTTAGCCCTCGGGCCTGAGGTTGCCCATCCCTGCCATACCCAATTTGAAAAGTGACATATCCACAGAACTCCTGTTAGCCTGCTCTACACATGCAGCTGACTAAGCTGAGGATGAAGTTGTAGAACGGATTGTACTGCTTTGGACTGCCGGGGGGGGGGGATCACATTTTTTAATGTTCCCTTGTGTAAAATACAACAACAAAACAACATTTCCCACAAGAAGAAAGCTAACACAGCAGAAAGTGGAGTGAGTTGGAACTTTTCTCCCTGGAAGCTAGCTTTTTCTCTTGCATGGATTTTCTTTTTAATAGGGGAGAAGATTTATTTATTATTTTTAAAAAGGCAACCCGCCCTTTACTTGCACTCAGAAGTGGTACAGCCCACTCTTGCCATGTCATGATTTTACCATCTCACTCTCTGCTGCATGTGTAGACAAGGCCACAGAAATCTCCAATTACTACCCATAAAATGGCCTGGACAGCCCAAGGACCTTAGGGTCCAATCTATTCTGATAAAACAGATATACCAATTTCTGTACGCGCCATAACAGAGCATGCCCTCCCTAAAGTCATGGCTGTCTACGTCAGATTGTACACAGAAAAACAGGAAAAGCCACGATGCCTCCCTTGGCCCATAATTAATAGGTTAGATTAGGGAAGCAGAACCTCAGGCCTGGGGGCCAAATTCAGCACTCCTGGGGGCCAAATCTGGAAGACCACACCCCTTTCCCCCAACCTCCGATCATTTGGTGGTTCCCCAGCTTTTGTGCAGTTTTCTCCCATTCTCAGAGGTTGAAATGCCTCTCCTAAGGTGTAGTTAAGCAGTGAGAGCTTTAAGCTAAAATATGCTAGTATATTTTTATATTTTGGCCCTGCCCCTTTTGCCTTTGACCCCCACCCACTGCTGGAAATGTGGACTCCCAGGAATTTGGCCCTCAGGCTGAAAGAGGTTCAACAGCCCTGTAATAGAGGGTGATCTAACTGTTCTATATTTGCTATTCCCTGAGTAATGGGAGAAGTAGGACAGGCCATAGCAATTAAGAATGTAAGTGGAGTAAAGCTGGGTGCTGGAGACTGAGAAAGAGGGGGACGGAGAGGCTGCATTTCTCTGGCTCAAGGACAAACATGTTACATGCAAATGCTTAACCTTTTCCTCGGTTGCTATTTTTTTGCCTGTAAATGCCCCCTGCCCCTGTCAAGCTGCTTCTCCTCACCACCCCGAGGTTCTAGATGTGTGTTTACAGGGGGTATTTATACGTCTGGAACCTCTGGAGTGGAAAGGAAGCAGTTTGAGAGGAGGAAGCATCATTAAGCTGGAAAATGGCCAGTGGGGAGCTGAAAGATGTGCCCAGAACAGATGTGTCTATTACAGACAACCCTGTGTGCAAAAGCTGCCTTGTATCGTCTGAGCCTGTAGAAGGCAGTGGTTGCAGCTACAAAGTTTGACAAGCCGCAATATTCTTTTTCTCTTGTTTTTTTTAAAGGATGCCGAATGGAGATGTTTAAAAAAAAACGAAATTCTATACCAGGTTCAACAGTGTTCTTTACGCAAGCATGAAATATGCACCGCAGCACAGCACTACCCTTAATTAGCCCAGCCTTTACCTCTTGAACCACCATTACTCTAAGACCCCAATGTGGGATGCAGAGATTCTCATTTGCATTCACTTATTTATGGCAGATGCTGTGTACATTGGGTACAATAAGGAGGCACGCATCAACAAAATTTATGCAACACAGAGCTCTTTTAAACTGCCCAAACATTTGGGCAGCTGGGTAGTTCCTTAAGGGCAGTTCCTTGGAATATAGCACAGGAACTGGTCCCTCCCTTGCTTCTGGGATTAATTCTTCTTTTACCCAGGATTTTGGGATTGCTGCTGTTGTTGGGTTTTTTGGTAATTCCATCAGTTCAAGGGGAGTCACTCTGTATGCATTATGGTTCCCACACACACACCTCCCTGGCCAGGAGCTTACCTCCCAAACACAGCCAGCCCTTGATGAGTCAAGCTTTCCCGGTGCCTCCCCCTCTTCCCATCCCTATGCTGCACTTTAATGCACATCTGGATCCAGTTGTGGCTTGCACATTAGGGGCATTTGGAGATGCCGCTTCTAAAAGCTAGAGCAGCCAAATGTTTCAAACCAACGAAAAAAAGAAAGAAAGGGTTTAAATCAAATAAGTCTGAAGGGATTTGCTGCTGTTCCTGGACTCACCCACAAGAGTTTGCCAAAGACTGCAGCTTGGATGGAGAGCTTTGGAGATGGCATTTCCATCCAAAGTGCCAGGTCTTGATTGAATCCAGAACAAAACGAGAGCTAACATACCAGGATGAGTTCTCAATGATGGGGAAAGCCAAAAATCTCATATGGTGTTCTTTCAAGGTATTCATGATAGACTGAATGAATATCCATCCACAACCTGCTCCTTCCACAATTCTTTTTATTTGTGCTCAGACTGGTTTGCCTCTGGTTTTTAGCTGCCCCACTCCCCATATCTGTTCAGAGCTGTGGCTGGCATGAAAGATGTGCCCAGAAAGTTCCGGCTCCAGGTTTTGGAGGGCCTTGAGCAAGACACCTTCCATGGGGTCCCTCCCTCAGCGAGTCTACCTTCTCACGTCACGGCCATTGTCACCAGCTGCTATTGCTCCTCCTCCTTGTTCTCATCATGGCTACCACTTGTTTGCTTGACAGCCAGAGAGCCAGTGAGCAAGCAGGCAGCAGCATCTACTGCTCCCCTTTCTTACCACCTCTGTGTCTGGGCCAAAGCAAGAGGCAGTTGAAGTGAACAAGCAGGTTGCAATGGGGAAGAGGAGGAGCAAATTCAGGGGGCTCTTGTCAGTGGGTCCCTGCTGGGTGTGGGCCCTCAGCAGGTGCCTGACCTGACCATGCCACCCTTAACACCAACCCTGTGCCCAGAACAGAATTATTGATCATGAACTGATTTCTCTAGTATGCAAAATGTCTGACTGACTGCTGGCAGTGAGCCCTAACCTATATTCTCTGCCCTAATCTAAATTATCTTAATTTTCTTCTCTTGTTTGTAATCATTCCTCATTTCCTATGCATGTCTTTCCAATTTTAATCTCACTTCTTCAGCCTGCTACTCATTTCCTGTTTCTTTTCTCTATAAGATTTTAGTGAATTCTTTTTGAATAAGATTTCTTCTATCTGCTCTTCATTTTTATCTTCTCCTTCTACATTGCTTTCTTCTATTATTTCTTCAATACCATCAGATGCTTCTTATTTTGCTTCTTTTTCACCAATTAGTTTACCAGTCCTGGGTTTTTTTTTTCCTTTTTCACATGCTAATTTGGCCTCTTCAGCCAGTTCCCTTTTTAAAATCCATGACCATGTTGATCATGAATAACCTACCTCACAGGGTTGTTGTGAGGATAAAATGGAGAGGAGGAAGAAGATTATGTAAGCCGCCTTGGGTTTCTTTCAGGAAAAAAGGTGGGGTATAAATATAATAAATAAATCATTCCTTCTTCAATCTATATTTACAATTATTCTCTATTTTCTGATTCTTCCTTTACGGCCTCCTTCTTCTCATTCCGCTCCTACTGGAGATTGGACATCATCATGGCTAAATAGTCTTTAAACATGGCCACTCTAAACAATGTTGTATTGCCCCCAAACCATTCTTTAGGGTTTTTCAGCTAAAACTGTCTTCTTCTTCCTACACTTCTTTTCCTTTATGTCTGACCTTGTTATTCCTGTTCTTTTCTTTTTTTTTTTTTTAAGTATTCTGATCCTTTAAATGCCTTCTGATACTATACAGGCCTATGGCTTACGCTGGCTCAGCTTGTCTGAGTGTGGAAAGCTAAGCAGGGTCAAGCCTGGTTATTACTTGGATGGGAGACCCCTCCTCTAGTTTCCTGCATTGAGCAGGGGGTTGGACTTGTAGGCTCCTTCCAACTCTATGATCTATAAATCTATGTTCTTATTTCTCTCTCTCTCTCTCTCTCTCTCTCTCTCTCTCTCTCCCTTCTTCATTTTCTAAAACCACTGAGTCCATTGTGCTCTCCCAATGTCTTACTTTCCTCTCTACCAACACTCTTCTTCATCTTTCCTTTCCAATCTGGTTTTTGCTCTTGCCATTCAACTAAAACTTCTCTAATCCATATTTCCAATTATCTTCTTGCAACAAATCTAATAATTTACGTTCTGTACTTTTTCTGTTGGATCCTTCTTTAGCCCTTGATACAGTCAACCATTCATTTCTCCTTCTCTTGGTTTTTCAGGTATTGTTTTTGTTATGGTTTCAATCATATCTTTCTCAGCATTTTGTAAGGTTTCTTTCAGGCATTTCATTCCTGTATCTTTCCACTGTTCTGTAGGAGTTCTTCAGAGATCAATCAGTATTAGGCCCTCTTCTCTTTACATTCTTTCCTTTTGGTCCCATCGTCCATCAATTTGGACTTCAATACTACCTTTATGTCAGTGACATCGAACTCTACTGTTTGTTACCCGATCACTGCTACCTGCTCTGCTATCTCCAATTAGATGAATATCCATTTTCTCAAACTGTATTCTACTAAAACTGAGCTTCTGTTGTGTTTTTGTTTTATTTGTCTGCCTTTGTAGTCTTTTTCAACATCACTGTCTCTCATTCGTGATAAAGTTACTGTATATTCTCCTACTCTAGTTCAGAATCAAGGTGTATTTTTTTTTTTTATTCTCCTTCCTTTTCTCCCTGTGTCCAGGCTCTGTCCAAGCATTGTCATTCTCACCTGATCAATGTACTGTATCTGGAATTCACTCTTTCTGTTCTAAAGAGACTACCAAAATTTTAGTTCATTCCCTTATTATATCCCATATTGATTATTGCGACATTCTTCATTTTGGTCTTCTGCCTGTACTGTTACGTCTCTCCACTCTGTCTTAAATGCAACTGCCCATTTGATATTTTTTTGGTCCTCATTCATATCATATTACTCCTTTGTATCATTCTCGTCACTGACTTTCCTTGTCCTCTCAACTTCTCTTGCTTGTATTTACTTTCAAATGTATCCATGGCCTGTCTTCTTTATATCTGTCTTCTCTTCTTTTTCTATATGCTCTTCCATGGTTCTTCACACTACAGAAACAAATATTATACTCTCCATTTCCTGCTTGAATCTCTTTTCCCTTATAGCTCTGAATCACTGGAATGCTTTTCCTTCTGACATATGATTCTTTTCCTCCATTTTTTACATTCCTCATTCAGACAATATATTTATTATTTAGAACATTTATATGCCACCCTTCACTTTATCAAAGCACCAATCTATTCATCCTAGATTTTCCCAGTTGACCCTCATTCGCTTTTACTTTACTCCCCTCCCTGATGTGTCTTGTCTTTATTTTTACATAATAAACATTGGGCAAGGCCTACATAATAGAATCTAGGCAGAAGCAGTATTTAAAAAAACAGGCTGCATCAGCACATATCAGAGAACACTTGTGATGGACTCTGAACAGTATTTAGCATGGGTCAACATCCCTTCTCCTTTTTTTAAATGAACAATGAGTATACAACGGCCAGTTCTTTGTTTTATGTCTCCTGTTTCCTTCCTTGCCATTCCAGGTCTCTTGCTGTCCATAGCAGTGTGATGGGAGCAGACATCAGTGCTCCTCTCTGTTGGGAATGAACAGTCAAAACCTCAAGCCATGCATAGGTGCATGATGTAATTGGGACCACAGAGTCTCTGCATCCTAGAGCAGAGACCCTGTGGACATTACCCAGACCTCCTGGTGCAGGATGTGGGCGTAACCAGTCGCCTTCCTCTTCCTGCCCCGGTTAAACAGTCGGAGCCATGAACTTGTAGGAACACATGTCTGAAGATGTAGCCGAGTTTGCAGTTCTGAACTTTTCCAAGTTCAGAACAGGTCGACTACCATATGATTCCTACACAACTGTAAATACATCCTTAAGCCTGCCTGTATCCAATCTGCAAGATCTGAGTGAGTAAACTCTGTTTTTAACCTCCAAAAGACTGTTTGTCTTATTGGTAGTGTAAAGGGGAAACCAGGTAAAGATCCAGCCTGTCCAAAAGGGACAGTCTGTATCAACTAAATGCACAGCCCTGCTTAAACCAGCAGCTCCGCATGCACAACGTTTTTCGCCTGTAGTTGGGTATACTCTGCTGTGTTTGCAAAAGCAAGAGGGGAGAGATAATATATCACAATATCCTCTCCCAGGTCTTTTGGGCAATCCCCAACATAAGGGTTATGGGCCCAGCAGCGGAAAAGTGCTGAAGCATTTAGTAGGTGGCGCTGAATTCTCTCAGAGGAGAGAAACCCCAAACGGCCACATTTTTTCTTGTTACTTCCTGGTAGCCATGAGGCTGATCCTTTGTCTCAGTCTGGAGAGGATTGAGACCCCCCCCCCTTCTCCTCAGATAGCAGTGATAAGGCAGTGAAGAATTTCCTTTTTTGGATGCTTTTGATTGTTTTTTGGCAATTTTTCCAAACTTTGAAATTTTGAGTTTTTGGCAAAATCCTTGATTTTGATTTTTGACTCCAACATGGCAAATGAAGGTTGCTATAGTGATGCAAGCATGAAGTTGCCCAAGTTAACAGAGGACAACTTCATTCAATGGAAGAAACGCCTAAGGATTCTTCTTGAAAGCAAGAGAGTCTTAGCAGCCATTGAAAGTGCAAAGCCCACAGGGGCTGGTGAAGATGCCAGAGCCAAAATCAAAGTGTGGGAGGAGCAAATTGCATTGCCAAGGCAGTGATAGCAAGCAGCATCACTGATGCACAAATGGTGCATATTAAGGAACAGATACTGCAGCCCAGATGATTGAAAGCCTTGAGCTCTCATGTGGATTTGCCAGTAAGAGATCCCACAGGGCGTGGATGAGGGACATATTTAACATGAGGCTCAACTCAAAAGCAGATTGCAGCAGACATGTGACAGAATTCTTAATTATCATTGAGAAATTAGAGGTGTCCCAGTACAAGTTGGATGAGGAGCAAAAGGTTTGCTATTTCCTGGGGTCACTGGGACCCAAGTTTAAAACCTTCGCCACCCTCATGGATGGGAGAGAGGATTTAACTCTCAAGAGGCTAATTGCCTACCTGAAGGAGGAGTGTGAGCAGCGGGGAGATGAGTCCCCAGAAAGGGGTGCAAAGGAAGCGGCTGCAACTATGTGTCTAAGCCCCAGAAGAAAACCAAAGCCACACCAAAGAAGGTGGTTTGCTTTAACTGTGGTGGTCAGGGACACATGGCCAGGGCTTGCAATGCTCCCAAGGGTCAGAAGCCCCACTCTTCAGAACAGAAACAGGAAAGAAAGGCAGCCCTGAGAGTAATTTTCTGTCACAGGAAATGAGCTTGTCAGCAAGGGGTAGAGAGGACAAGTCCATCAAGTGGATTTTGGACTCAGGGCGCATCGTCCCACTTCTCATGTAATAAGGAGTTCTTTATGGACATTGAAAAATTTGATTCCTCGCAAAATGGGGACATCCAAATCGCGGATGGAAAGATCATTAGGGCACAAGGCCAAGGTTCAGGAACCTTGAGGTGCAAAGTGGGAGACGAAGTGAGGCAGAACTTCATGGAGAAAGCTCTGTATGTACCCCAGTTCAATTGCAACTTGTTAAGCGTGCCAGTGCTCATTGAAAAGAACTTTGAGGTGGTGTTTAAAAATAGACAATGCCAAGTAATCAAGAATGGGAAAGTGTATGCCCAAGCGGTTCTAACCAATGGCGCTTTTGAGGTTACTCTTTCAGAGCCCCAATCAGCAAAAGCCGCGTCCACGAACCGGAAGGAAGATGCCAATGCTGAGTTGTGGCACAGGAGGCTTGGACACCGAAGCATAAAGGCAATTCTGGACTTGCAGAAAGGAGAGCTTGCAAGGGGAGTTGAAATAAGCCAAGGTGCACCGCCCACAACCATGTGCGTAAGTTGCCTGACTGAAAAAGCAGTCAAACCATCTTTCCCTCCCTGCAATCAGCAAAGAAGCACTGGAGTGCTGGATCTAGTGTATAGTGATGTGTGTGGTCCAATGAACATTCCCTCACTAGGGAAGAATAGGTACATACTAATCTTCCTAGATGATTTTTCCAGATACTGTGTGGCTTATTTTCTAAAGGAAAGGAGCCAAGTGCTGGACATGTTCAAAATATACATTGCCATGGTGAAAAACATGTTCCAGAAGAGTCCAAGAGTCCTGATGACTGACAATGGATCGGAATATTGTTCACATGACATGGAGGCCCTTATGGGACAGGAAGGGATTAAACATGTGACCACCGTACCATACACTCCCCAGCAAAATTCTGTAGCTGAGAGAAAGTTCAGATCCATTATGGAGATGACACGATGCATGCTGAAAGATGCATCTTTGCCCCAGCGCATGTGGGGAGACGCAGCAGCAAATGCAGTGTATCTCCAGAACAGGCTGCCTACAAAAGGAGCCACACGTACACCTTTTGAACTTTGGCACGGGAAAGCTCCCAACTTGTCACACATCCGTGTCTTTGGTAGTGTTGCCTATCTTACGTTCCCAAAGAAAATAGGCACAAGCTTGACTCCAGAGCGCAAGAAGGCATCCTTGTGGGATATGCGTCTGGAGGGAAAGGCTACCGAATTATGGATCTAAAGACAGGGCAGGTTAGGGCAAAGCATGTTGTTCATTTTGATGAAACCAGCAAGGCTAACATCAAAGGAAGTGTCATAGATTTTTCTGGTCAATCAGAAGGGGACACACAAGAATTAATATGCTTCCCGCCGATAACTTTTGGCTCTGTGCAACCAGCTTCCAATGTCATAGCCCCCTCTACAGGCCATGAACAGGAAGAGGACACGGAGGACCAGGATCCTGATTGCAGCACCAGAGACCCAGAGGACCACAGTGATGTGGATATGCCGGAGTTGGAGACAGACGAGGAACCTGAGGAGGCTCCAGAACCTCCTGAACCACAGGTTAGGCGCTCATCTCGTTCCAACAGGGGCGTGCCACCACTTAAACTGTCCTACCTCGCAGGGTCGGCGCTACCTCGAGAACCTTCCACGTGGGAGGAGATAGGGGAGATGCCAGCCCCTGAAGCAAGTCTCTGGAGAAAAAGCTGCAGAAGAGGAGATGGAAGCTCTGCATCAAAACAAAACTTGGACTCTCACAGAACTGCACCCGGCAAAAAGGCCATTGGAAGTAAGTGGACTTTCAAAATTAAACACGGGGCAGGAGGGGAAGTACAGCGTTACAAGGCTAGGCTAGTCGCACCAAGGATTTAGCCAGAAATATGGAGAGGACTACGACTCCACATTTGCCCCAACTGTGAGATATAGCACCATCCGCGCCACTCTTAAGCATTGCAGCTTCAAGGCGGATGGAAGTCTGGCACGTAGACATAAAGACAGCATTTTTGTATGGCGAAATCTCTGAGGAGATATATATGAAGCAGCCCAAGGGCTTCATCAAGCCTCACCAAGCCCATTTAGTCTGCCGGATTCAGAAGGGGCTTTATGGACTCAAGCAGGCAGCCAGAGCCTGGAATGCCAAGCCACATACAATGCTGACCCAACTTGGGTACAAACAGGGTAAAGCTGACAAATGTCTGTACACAAATGTACTAATGGACAGTATTCATACATCCTCGCATTTGTTGATGACCTGATAATTGCTTCAGCCAGTGAAAAGGAATACACACATGTAGTGAAACAGCTGAGCAAAGACGTGGAGGTCAAGGAGCTAGGAAAGGTGCAGTACTACCTGGGGATCCAGATAGCAAGAGAAGAGGATGGATCTTTTCTGCTGAGCCAGAGACAGAAGATCATTGAACTGATCGACAGTATGGAGATGCAGAACGCAAACCCAGTTTGTACACCCATGAGCACAGATTTCCTGAAAAATCAGGAAGAGTCAAAGCCGCTACCCGAGGGCAACCACTACAGGTCCGCCATAGGCAAGCTGCTGTACCTGAGTACTACTTGCCGACCCGACATGCAAATGCGGTGGGTTTACTGAGCAGAAAGGTAAGCTGCCCCACTGAACGCGATTGGGTGGGTGTTAAAAGGGTGGTTCGCTACCTGAAGGGCACTGCGGACTGTAAACTGAAGCTGCCAGCTGAGGGGAACCCAGAGCTGGTGGGATACTCGGATGCTGACTGGGCTGGGGACATCACTGATAGCAAATCCACGGGTGGGTTTGTATTTTTGTTTGGAAATGGCCCAATCACATGGTCCAGTTATAAACAGAACTGTGTAGCTTTGTCCTCAACAGAGTCTGAGTACGTTGCGGCATCAGAAGCGTGCAGAGAGATGACCTGGCTGGATGAACTAACTATGGACTTTGGGTTAGTGCGCAAGGGACCTTTTCGCTTGATGGAGGACAACCAGAGTTGCCTGAAGCTGGCGCACAACGAGAAGTTCCAAGCCAGGACAAAGCACATCAGGGCCAAGTACCATTTCGTTCGAGAAGCCATCCAAAAGGGACTGGTCGAACTAATGTACTGTCCTACAGGGGAAATGACTGCGGATATCCTGACCAAACCCCTGCCCAAGGAGAGTTTCCAGAAACTTCGTGTCAAGATGGGACTGTGGGTGGGACAATAAAATGTATACTGATGCATGTTGTTTTGTCTGAGAAGGGGTATGTTGGGAATGAACAGTCAAAACCTCAAGCCATGCATAGGTGCATGATGTAATTGGGACCACAGAGTCTCTGCATCCTAGAGCAGAGACCCTGTGGACATTACCCAGACCTCCTGGTGCAGGATGTGGGCGTAACCAGTCGCCTTCTCTTCCTGCCCCGGTTAAACAGTCGGAGCCATGAACTTGTAGGAACAACATGTCTGAAGATGTAGCCGAGTTGCAGTTCTGAACTTTTCCCAAGTTCAGAACAGGTCGACTACCATATGATTCCTACACAACTGTAAATACATCCTTAAGCCTGCCTGTATCCAATCTGCAAGATCTGAGTGAGTAAACTCTGTTTTTAACCTCCAAAAGACTGTTTGTCTTATTGGTAGTGTAAAGGGGAAACCAGGTAAAGATCCAGCCTGTCCAAAAGGGACAGTCTGTATCAACTAAATGCACAGCCCTGCTTTAACCAGCAGCTCCGCATGCACACGTTTTTCGCCTGTAGTTGGGTATACTCTGCTGTGTTTGCAAAAGCAAGAGGGGAGAGATAATATATCACAATATCCTCTCCCAGGTCTTTTGGCAATCCCCAACACTCTCCATGACTGAACCATTCTTCTTCTGTCTCTGCCTATTCCAAGCTGTCCTCTTCCACTGGACCAAGGTGCATGAGCATACTGAGACCTTTAAGATGGTATGCGCTGCTTATCTCTGTTGCAATAGCCCTATGGAAATTACCAAGTTAAGGTTTTTGTTTAGATCACAAGGGACAGAGCCTTCTGACTCAGGCTGCATCCCTCTGACTCATTCTGCCAGCTGGCAAGAGAATTCCAGTGAAGCTGCTGATGAAAGTACAGCAAAGGAAAGCACAGCTCTCAGCCACACTAAATGTTGATTTGCAAAGCCATACATGGGCATTGCCAATTGAAATGAGACCATGCTGACCCTTGACACTAGCCCTGCCTTGAACACTGATCAAAGCAAGCCTACCTTACTCCAGACTGTATATCAGATTCCTAACCAGCACTGGAAGTAACAAACCTGGGAATTCTGAACTGTCCTGTGTTCAGGCTGAACAACACTTGAAACATAACAAAGAGTGTGGGTGTGTTGGGGTTAGTAATGACCTACAAGTTTCCAAGAACAGGGATAAGTTATTCACTAATTACTTTCACACCCTTGAAGGAATCTTATAGTGACTGACCTAAGAAGAAACATCCCAATCCTCACAACTTTAATTTCATAGATTAGTACAGGCATGCCTTGAATTGAGAGCATAATTCGTTCCGGAAACATGCTTGTAATCCAAAGCACTCTTACATCAAAACGAAATCCCCCCAAAAAAATTGTACAGAGATTTTTAATTTAAACCGTACTACAGTACTTGTCTTGCAAGACGTCGCTTGTATATCAAGTAAAAAAAAATTAAATATTTTAAAAATTGCTTGTCCTGCAAAATGCTCTCAAACCAAGTTACTTGCAATCCAAGGTATTACTGTAGTTTCTTCCAAGTATAAATACTTATATATATACTTTTATTTATTTATTATATATGTATGTTATCGCTGCTATTAGACTTTAGGATTTCATGAAAGGTTACATTTCTACACCCAAATAACTATCTTGCATGAAGGTAGGCATGCTATACAAATATATCCTTTCCTGAACAGAGCAGCTACATCATATTGCTCTTGTTCACAACATTTCTATGCCACCCATCAACAAACGTTTTCTGGGTGGTTGAGTTGTTTAATTCTGGGTTGCCATGATATGTGAATGCAGCCACTCTAAAAAACAAACAAAAAACAACAACATGGTTTGTTGACCACAAACAACTCAGAAAGAGAACCCATGCTTTATTGTAGGGGTTGTGATCTTTGGGCTGTTTAAACCATTGGTTGACATTGGGCAAGTTCATATATCATGTTAAGCCACCCTGAGAATAAGCCAAAATGGTTTGGTAGTTGGCTTGCTAACACAACAGACAATTAGGCACTCTGCAGCTTGCCTTGGCTTGTTTCCCGCCCCCCGCCCAGTCCCACTCAGTCCTCACACCGGCTCCCAGCTTGTATCCCAGGCACCTTTGCAGCAGAACTCATTGTTTCCTCAGTCCCTACGTCAGCACCCTTTGTGCAATTGATCTGCTTGAGTTGCTGGCTCCCAAGGAAAACTTCCCCTACCATATCAGATCACCAAATGGAATTAATCTTGCAGTTGTCAGTCCTTATGAATGCGGTAATGCATGCGGAATTTTAAAACAAATGGGGGGGGGGCTCTTGCACAAGACTACCTGACTGTGATTTAGTCAAGCATACCAATATCCCCCCTTGTCAATTTCATCCTTCCCTTGCTAGCAAACAATTTTTTTTAAAAGGCTGCTTCACCCTACTCCCGAAATAAGCACACCCACCCAACAGTTCCTTCTCCTGCAGCTGCCGGCTGCTTTTGCCAGCCCCCGCTTCATGCTTGTTGCTTCCCTTCAATGGTCTCTGTTGTTAGCTGTCAGATATACATGTGGGTTACAGAGCAGTGAGGTGGATCGGTAAACATATGCAAATTTCAAGGCAGAGCAGTGAAGGGGATTGGTAAACATATGCAAATTTCAAGGCAGAGCAGTGAAGAGGATCGGTAAATATATGTAAATTTCAAGGCAGAGCAGCAAAGCTGAGGGGGAAATATGGCAGAGCAGTGAGGCAGATTACTAAAAATACTCACATTTCATGGCAGAATAGTAAAGCTGAGGGGGAAATTGTGCAAATTATATGGCAGACCAGTGAGACAGATCACTAAAACTACCTAAATTTCATGGAGGAGCAATAAAGCTGAAGGGGAAATTACACAAATTGAATGGCAATGAGGCAGATCATTAAAAATACACAAATTTCATGGCAGAGCAGTAAAGCCGAGGGTAAAATTATGCAAATTTCATAGCTGCAGATTTTCACATCTGCGCACTTGCACAAGACCAAAATTTAAAAATAATAATAATAAAGGTTGCAAATGCATTCGGGACATTCTCCATTGTCTTTTCTTCTTGATTTTTAGATTTTGATTTTGGCAGCAGCAATAGCGAGATCGTGAGGAGCAGCAGGAGTTTTCACCAGTCTTGCTGGGTGGCTCTCTAGCCATTCCCAACAACCCAAGATGAAGTCACCTTGCCGGACCTAGAAACAAGCCACCCTGAACAGCCCAACAACAAGCCATGGGTTCTCAGAGTGGCTTGTCCATGAAAATAAGCCGCCCTGTGGAAACCATGCTGGGTTTGAATGTCATGACAACCCACCATGTGTGATCATGATCATCCATGGTGGGTAGCTGTATTGTGCAACCAGGTCATTACGTGTGAACCCAGACCATTATTTTGCCAGGGTACAGAGGCACCAGGCAAGAGCAGTCAAAAAAAGCCAATCACTCGACATACCAGTACTACAGCACCACAAAGGCATTTGGGATATAGGGAAGGAGTGGGCAAAGGAGGAGGGAAACAAACAGCCCAAGAATAGAGAAAACAAAACCACGATTGGTTTGACTGTAGGCCAGACAAACCCTGGGTAGGGCAATAAACCATGGGTTAAATATGAATCAGGTCAAAATCTTAAACAAGTAGTAGAGTATCAGAATAAAACCAGCAAAAGAAAGCAATAGTGCAAAGAACTTAAAAAGCATGAAAAGCCTTGGAAAATAAAGTGGTCTTCACCTGGGCTGAAAAGACTACAATGTAGGCACCAGACAAGTCTCTCTGGGGAGAGCATTCCACAACCGGGGTGCCACCAGTGAAAAGCCCCCGCCCCTCTTAGTGGCTGTCCTAAGATGGACTTTCATTTACACAGTTCCAAGTGCACTACAATCAGACTAATCACCACACAGGACTAGCAGGATAATGCCTATCCTGGAGGAGCTGACAAAGACACTTTACATAATCCATCAAGTCACTTGCTGAATTCAGCCGAGGATAAAACTGCTCATTGGAACCCTACTGCAATAAACCCTCAACCCTCCCCCCCAAATGCTCTTAATACGAGAAAGTTATTCCCATTCCCTACATGCAACATTGCTGTTCAGTTCTGGGCAGATGCTCTTTCACTCTCTGGAGCCAGCTGCACAGAGGTCTTGTGTGATGCTGTGAATTGTGTTAACGTTTCTCCCATGTATCTTGCCATTGATGAAGTGAGTAGAAGGGATGTGAGTGTCCAGGGACAGACACACACTCCATTTCTCCAAGTGTGACAACATTCCTGAGATTCCAACGACCGCCTTCCAGGCTCTGTGAACTGCACTTTCTTGGGAAAACACATTCACAATTCTATCCAAAAAGAGGGTGAGGGGAGAAATCCTGGGAAATATTGGATACTAGAAAAAGCAAGACAATGCAATGCATTACCGGTACTTGGTCCCAGCAATGCAAATGAAATGGCAGCGGCAATGAAAGTCCAAGATCCATGGAGGAAAAAGATGACTCCTATGAACATTATCAATTCCCCAAAAACCAGTCAAATGCATGTTTACTTCTGGATTCCATTGGCAGTGCCCTCTGATGGGGGGGAATTGTGCAGGGAAATTGCACAGGCTGATGCAGTGGAAGGATGAGGCCAAGTAACGTTTTCAGTCATCAAGAAACAAGGTTTCCGTTTCCTGTATAGATTTCATAGATCATAGAGTTGGAAGGAGCCTACAAGGCTACCGAGTCCAACCCCCTGCTCAATGCAGGAAACTAGAGGAGGGGTCTCCCATCCAAGTAACAACCAGGCCTGACCCTGCCTAGCTTTCCATACTCAGACAAGCTGAGCCAGCGTAAGCCACAGGCCTGTATAGCTCTATTCCCTTCTCCATGAGCAAAAGAAATCAGAGTTATGTTAAATATGCAAATCTCCAGCATTTGAATAATTTATGCAGGTTTGCAGAATTTCCTCTTTTTGTGGTACATTAATTTCATTTCCTTTAAGCACAGAGTATACATGTGCCTCCATATACACATCTCAAAGACCAATGGCTGCATGTGACCTCAAAACTCCTTTTCTACGACCTCCAGTCTTGTTGAAATCTTGAAGATCCCAACTTCCCTTAAAGTTACATAAGAGGGAAAAGAAAGGGCAAGGAAAAATAAACCCAAGTTCGTCCCTGCTTTCTAAGAGTGTATCAACATAGGGAGTTTTGTCAGGGATTGAATGAGTCGTCTGAGTGCACCCCATCTCCACAAACCCCACAGATCCACACAGAAAGAGTAAGAATCACAAGCAATGTCCATATAGTGGAATATTAGAGGACACCCACTCAAGATGGTACTTCCCCTCTTTTCCCCTCTTCAGATTCTACTCTTTGCTATCCTTTGTGAAGTGCTAAAATGCCAAACTATAATAATCACCATCATATCTGACCTTTTTTCCTCTTGGAGGGAACCCATGGTGGGTTATTTTTTATATATTTTTTTATTATTTATTATATTTATACCCCACCTTTTTTCCTGCAAGGAACCCAAGGCAGCTTACATAATCCTCCTCCTCCTCTCCATTTTATCCTCACAACAACCCTGTGAGGTAGGTTAGGCTGAGAGTCAGTAACTGGTCCAAAGTCACCCAGTAAGCTTCATGGCCGAGTGGGGACTAGAACCTGGATCACCTGAGTCCGTATCCAGCACTCTAACCACTGTGCCACACTGGCCCTCTCACATGGAGCCTTTGTGGGCACATGTTTTAAACTCATTCTGTCCGATAACAGGATGATACAACTCATACATGCAGCTGGAAGATCTTCATGTGTAACTTGCTTCCGCTCATTAAGTTGATATTGGGTACATTTTCAAGGGAAGGAAAATCTCCTCAGGCTAGGCTGGGGAATAGCTGCATTATTCTCCCTTTAATGTGCAATGGAGATTCATGTATCTATGAGAAGAGTCTGTAGCCCCCGGACAGGTACTTCAGAGTTACCCTCCATAGCTATGACACATCCCAGAAATATCCCTTCCAACCCTCGTAGGAGTAAAGCACCACCTCTGATCCAGACAGTGACACAGAAGTCTACTTCCTGTTCTCAGCCATTTCTCAAGATGCAAGCCAGATCTCAGCAAGTGGGTGGAAAAGGAATGAGTGAAGCTAGAGGGGAGGCTCCTCTGAAAGTTGAGCAGGGGGCTGGAGACTGGGAGGAGGAAAGATGTATTCCCGCAGATTTCCAAATTGAGATAGCCTCTCTGCCTCCTCAGTTTACATGGTGCTTCTGGCTGGAATAGGCTTAGCCCCGCTCAGGAAAAAGAGCCCTGAAAAAGTTGTTACTTGCGTGACACGTCTTGTGTCCAAAGTATAGAGCTTTCCCACCTGATCAGTTGCTCTTCTGAGCTCTTTCACAAGACTAGCACTGCCACGGGAAAGATAAACAACGCCAATCCCTATTCACTCCATTTCCCACCTTGCAGAGTAGGTGCAGGGCAAATAACTGGGAGGTGACATGCAGGGAAATCCTGAACAAACATGGAAGAGCGGTGGCCACAAAAGAAGACAAACGAGGACACCAATTTGCATAACATTTGCACATGCTAATTTATATGTATCGATGCAAATTTAGAAGTAATTACTATAATTTAAAACAGAAATACAATACATCTCACCATGCTTTGGAAGACTAACCAGGTGACCTGTGTGCCTGCTCAGCCTGCCATCCAAGCGCTGCTAACTGATGATGGGCAACTTCAAGGCTCCTTTTTCCCCTCCTTATAGTTCTTGGATTTCAAACCAGACTTGGACTGGAAAGCCCATCAAATAGAGGAAACCTTCAAATGGAGGACCATCCTCTGTAAAGTAGGACACTTTGCCACCCTTATTCCCATTCACCCTGTATTCCTGAGTATAGTGTATTGTTAAAGTCCCTCCCTCCACCATTTTGTGGAGACAGAGGGTTGCCACACTACACAGTTAAACTCTACTGGCTACTTGGGGGCAGCGGACAAAGACATCTACGGGAGACAAAGACTATAGGGAAAGGCTATCACTGAGAGATGTAGCAAGGCCAAGGAGTTGAACCATGGGCTTGAGAGATGGAGGCATTTATCATCATAGTAACCAATGCAGGGTTGGGCAATTATTAGGACCGCCCCTTTCTCCCACCATCAGCTGAATTATTATCATCATCATCATCATCATCATCATCATCATCATTATTTGTATCCCGCCTTTTTCCCAACACTGGGACCCAAGGCAGCTCACAACCTGAAGTGTGCTCTTTTAGCTCTTGCGCGAGCACTTTAGCTCATATGGGCCATTCTTTACTGCCAATATACCCTTTTCTAATGCCAGAAAATAAAATTGCCAATATCATAATGCCTTTATACAAATCTACGGTGTGACCACATGTGGAAAACTGTGAGTGTTCTGGGTGCCGCACCTCAAAAATGATATTGTAGAGCTGGAGAAGGTACAGCAAAGGACAACCAAAATAATCAAGGGGCTGGAGCAACTCCTTTATTAGGAAAGGTTACAAAATTTGGGGGTTTTAAGTTTAGCAAACAGGCAAGTAAGGAGGTCATAATACAGGTTTATAAAATTATGCATGTTGAGGAGAAAGTGGATATTGAGGTTTTTCTCATTCTCTCATAATAGAACCCAGAGTCATCCCATGAATCTGATTGGTGGGAGATTCAGGAGAGATAAAAAGTTCTTCTTCACACAGGACATAATAAAACTGTGGAATTTGCTACCCCCAAATGTAGTGATGGCTATGAACTGATATGGCTTTAAAAGGTGAGATTCATGGAGGATAAGGCTACCAATGTTTACTAGTCATGATGGCTATATATTCCTTCCACTATCCCAGACAGTATGCCTCTGTATACCAGTTGCTGGATAACACGAGCAGGAGGTATTGCACTCATGTCCTACTTCTGGGGCTTCCCAGGAGCATTTGGTTGGGAACAGATTGCTGGACTAGATAGCCTTTGATGTGATCCAGCAGGGCTCTTCCTATGTTCTTACACATCTGCACATACGGATGAGAGACAGGAGTGGCCTTGCTATGGTAGCTTGAGGAGATAAGCATTCCACACTTCATCCTTTAAACAAAAGAATCTGGGTAAATGTGCATCCCAAGCTGTGGCGGGCAGGTTGGGGAGAGAGAGAGAGATTTTGCATAGCCTCCAAAGAATAAAAAACACTTAAAAATCAAACATACTAAACTGGACACAGGAATCCTGCTGTAGGGTGTCCACTTGTTAATCACCACATCACCGAAACAGAGGACAAAGAGATGACACAGATTTGCATAAAATTTACATATGCTAATTCATATGTATAGCTGCAAATTTAGAAATTATTATAATTTAAATAGAATACAGTACATCTCACCATAGTGGGGAAGACTGTGAGGAGGTGACCTGTGTGCTTTGTTCGGTCTGCTGGCCAGGTGCTCACTGTGGATGGGCAACTTCAAGGCTCCTGCTCTCCTCCCTTCTAATGGTTCTGGAGCGTTATACTGCCCATGCTTGGACAAGGTGCTGGAGCATGTGTGGTGGCCTCGCAACTCCAAGCAGTGTTAAATGATACTGATTATTTCGACCCATTCCAATTACGTTTCAGACCTGGTTATGGGATAGAAACAGCCTTGGTCGTCCTGGTTGATGACTTACACTGGGGAATGTATGGGGGGAGTGCAACCCTGTGGGGGTTCTTCTGGGCCTCTCTGCAGCTTTCGATAACCATCAACCATGTTGTCCTTCTGGACTGTTTACCTGCATTAGGCTTGGGAGGCACAGTCTTAAAGTGGTTCTGGTCCTTCCTGGAGGAGCAGTCTAAGAAAGTGGAGCTGGGGAACTTCTGCTCCATTCCATGGCCGTTAGCCTGTGGGGTGCCTCAACATTCCAACCTGCCCCCCATGCTTTTTAACATCTACATGAAACCACTGGGGGACGTCATCAGGAGGTTTGGGCTGACGCGTCGTCAGCATGAGAATGATTCTCAGCTCTACCTCTCATTTCCATCTACATATTCCAGGGAGGCTGTCGAACTCGTGACCTAGTAACTGGAGGCTGTTTGGGGGTGGATGAGGGTAAACAAATCCAGACAAAACAGAGGTACTGTGGGTTGGGAAACCAACTACTCTGAATGAGGTTTACTACTTGGCTTAGATGGGGTTGCACTCCCCCTAAGTGTGCAATCTGGGAGTCTTCCTGGACTCTGCACTAACTGGGTACGTCCAGGTGGCTGCAGTGTTCAGGAGTGCCTTTTACCAGCTTAGGCTGGTACGCCAGCTGTGGCCTTATTTGGAGAAGACAGATCTTGCCTCAGTTATACATGCACTATTGATGTCCAGGCTGGACTACTGTAATGCGGTGTACATGAGGCTGCCTTTGAAGACGGTTCAGAAAACTTCAGCTGGTGCAGAATGTGGCTGCCCAAGTGTTGGTGGGGACAAGGAGATTCTATCATTTAACTGCACTGGTTGCTGGTGTGTTTCCAAGCCCAATTTAAAGTGCTGGTTTTGATCTTTAAAGCCCTAAATGGTTTGGGACCAAATTACTTAAGGACTGTCCTTCACCAATATCAGCCTGCCCACAATTTAAGATCAGCAAGAAAGGTCCTTCCCATTTGCCCACCTGGGTGACCACACGAGAGGGCCTTTTCCACAGTGGCCCCACACTTCTGACATCGGGTGTTCACCATGCCCCATCATTTCAGGCTTTTAAGAAGGCCCTGAAAACATACGATTTTACAACTGGCTTTCCCAATATGTTTGCTGTTGTTGCTGTTTTTATTGTTTTTAATACCGCATCAGTTTTATTATGTGTTTTATTGTTGTACACTACCTTGGGAGGGCTCCTGTCCTGAATGGCAGCCATGAAATATTTTAAATAAACAAACACTGGATTTCAAATAAACAAATATGTGATGCCTTCAAAACAGAGGACAGTCCTCTGTAAAAAGAGGACCAACAAAGCTCTGCTGA
>JAHFWL010000274.1:0-25123 GCA_021292165.1 Shinisaurus crocodilurus | reverse complement strand
TTCCAGGACACAGTACAGTGCTAGCTATGTGTTTAAGTATGCTCAACCATAATATCTCAGCAGCACTGCAGATAAGAACAACCGTGCAATTAATTTTTGAATGCAAACTTGCATATTTTGCTTTATTTTTGGTATTGTTGCTAGTGAATACTGGATTGATTACATCTCTCTCTCCCCCCAAGACTGTACAATTACTTGGCTGCATACAACCATTGGGGAAGTGTGCAGGAGCAGATATTTAGTTTAAAGTTTCTGCAACATATTTTCTATCCGTAGGAGGATATGCTCCTCATTTCTTAATTCGTTAAGTGGATTCTGGCAGGCAGGATTCCACTGACTATGTGTAGACTGTAAAGATGCCGATCAAACTGCTGCCAACAATCCTTTGTGCGACACCGGTTTTAATCTTGTATTATTCCTCCAAACACCAATATTCAGGATCATTAGGTGACTCTTAGACCAACTGGGGTCATGCCTGGTGTATAAGTAGTATGGCATTGTGCCCAGAATGGCATGTAATGAGATGTACTCTACTGATCTGTACTGTCAAGGAAGATTCTCTGGACTAGATCTAGGCAGTGGGTAATTTAAAATAACCCCTATTATATAAGAAGAGCTGCACCCTCTGTACTGTATCCAGTGTACAGAAAACATAGCTCCTATTTGGTTTGCATTTAATTTCCCTCTTATTCAAAAGCTACCAAAGAGCCCTTCTTTAGGACAGGTGAGGTATTTGCAGAGGGAGTTCTTGTATTTTGCACAGGCCCCTGGGGGTCCAATTTGTCTCTTGACCTGTGCTGACAGACACATTACACCCTCTTACAGGATCTCTGGCAGTGATGGCTGGGGCTACCAAGTGTCAGATTTGGAAGGGCAGTCTCCCCCACCACCACCACCGCTTGTGCTTTCTTTTTCCCATAGGCATGAATATTGGTCCTTCCTTGGTCATGCTAGTATGTGACATGTTTTTGGAACTATAGATAGACTTTGTATGACCCATGACACCTTGGAAGAATCATATGAACATACAAAACTGCCTTATAACAAGCCAGACCTTTGGGCCACCTAGTCCAGTACTGTCTACTCCAGTGTTCTCCAACCTTGGGTCCCCAGATGTTTTTGGCCTACAACTCCCAGCATGCCCCAGCCAGCCACAACATCTGGGGTCCCAAGGTTGGAGAACATTGGTCTACTCCAACTGGCAGTGACAGGGTGTCAGGCAAAGCAGAGGCCTTTCCCAGATCTCTGAAGGTAGAGATGCCAGGGACTGAACCCCAATCACCATTCCATGTTTTAAAACTGCTTCTACATTCCTAACGTTAGAACAACAACAACACTGTTTGCCGACCCTGATGGGGGAGGGGGGAATTCTCTGAGTGCGTATAGCCTTGCATTTTAAACTCACTTAAATCATAGCACCATCATGACTGCAGCAATAAAATGGAGTTTGCTTCTGCTGCCCTCATCACCTGCCGCTCTCTGTGTGGTCATTTGGGGACACCCTGGGCTGCAGAGCCCTGAACTTTGACCCCAAGGTCCACCACTGCACGCCAACCAGCCCACTGACTGCAAGGGACCAATGGGACTTGTCATGGTCGCTTGAGCCATTCAAATCCCCCTTGTTGCATTACCACTACTCCCAGTGCCTCGTCATTTTGGCATGCTGGGCTAGGGCTGGGCAAAGTGACCTGAGGCCAAAGGTGTTTTTCTAGTGCCTGGCAGATATTTTATTTTATTGCATTTTTTAAAAATTGATTGTTGTACACTGCCCAGAGACTTTAGGCTATTGAGTGGTGCGACGGCATGGCCCTTTACACTTTAGGACCACGTGCATAAACCCTTCTCAGGCTAAGCATCAACACTTAAAAACCTGAGTGGAGGGTCAAATGAAACCTCTACTAATGAGGGGAAAGATTAATTCTGGTTATCAAGGATCTAGCTTAAATTTATGATGCTGTGGGTACAAATGTGTGTGTAGTTTTAAAAGTAAAGCAGGTTAATAACGCCAAGCTGACATGTAGGATTTGGGTAGCAAACAAAATAAAAATAAGTTTATTTTAATTCTCACAATCCTAGTTCCAGAAAATAACTTAAAACCTGCCTACACCAAACACTTTGTAATTAACCTAAGTCCCTACAATTATAATTACTTTCACTCCTCTACAATCACTGATTCCTCTTAAAACTCCTGACAAGACACATATAATCCAACTAACCTAACTCCCAACTCTCTCCACACTCCACTCTCCCATAACACACTAACCCTACTCAAAGTAACTCAACTCACTACAAACACTCTTTATATACTCCTCCCCCCACCCTTTCTAAGACATCACAAACCACACCCACTCAGTTCAACATTCTATACTCACTAAATATACTAACAGACATACACCAGGGAACTGAATTGTGGGGTTACGCCACAGGTGGTATAGAGAATGAATGAACATGCTTCACACACACGCGCACGCACGCACGCACACACACACACGCACTCTGTCTCTGGACCTCCTTAAATGGCTAAAAAGGGATGTGAAAGCTGGGATGGCAACAAACCGGTGAAGATGAAGGAAAGGCTAAGTGGTGTGGAGATGAGAGATGGAGGGCAGATTGGCATTGGAAGTAATAAGTAAGAGAAAATGGGAGAGAACAAGAAGAATGAGGGGCTATGCTAGGATGACTAGAAGGAACTATCTAGGATGTCGCACTTTCTAGGTCCAGCCCTGTGAAAGTAGTGGGGCATTAATAATTACTTAATAAAATGGCTTGCATGTAGAGGCTGGGACATTACGAGTAGCACAGTTGCATCTGCATAACTGTGCTCAGCCTCTCAGGTCAAGGATCATGTGGTTATGAAAGTGGGCAGATGCATGGCCAATGCAATTTGACCCTTGTAATCCAAATGCACCAGCAACTTCAGCCCATACTGGTCTCTGGCGTATCTCCACTCATTGACCCTATAGCTGTAAGAGAAGTGTGGGCCATGTGGTCTTCATGACAGGACTGATGAATCCAGCTTGCAAGAAAGAGAGGCTGCTATGTCCTGCTTCCCATATATTCTGTTGAGCACCAAAAGCCAAATCAAGGCAAGCATTAGCAACCATTGTGATGGGGGGTGGGAGTGGGCCTGTGTCCACAGCTGTTTCAGCTTCATTGTGGGGAAGCCAAACCTTACAGCATAAGGTATCCATTTCAGGAGGAACAAAATGGTGTGGACCAATCCAATGCTGCCCCTCTGCCTAACACACTTCAGCCGCTGACCCACAACTGCATTGGCGATTGCTCTTGACTTCAGCATCAAGTGTGCATTGGTCAGTTACATATCTGATACACAATTGGTCTACTGCTCTGCAGACCATGAGTGCCACACTTAGTGTGGATCTGGCTCGCAAATTTGCACTAGGAAAGACATTCAGCATCTGAGGCCCTGATCTGCAAAGTGTCAACGTGTCTTAGAAACCAACGTGTCTTAGAAAGGCTTACTCTGCAATATCAGAAAGCACAAACGACACCATAAATATGGCAGGACATGTACCATTTTCAGATACTCTACTAAGGGTTGTATCCATGTTAATCTAACTTGCCCCATTCATTTCAATGGCTCTGCTCTAAGTAGAGGCTTCGTTACATGAGGCATTTGTTGTGCATTCATGATCCATGAACTCATGGCAGTTTGCAGGTGCTTTGCATGATGTCATCATCCTCCAGGGATGCTCCTGTGCTTTGCAACCATTTCCACAGCTTTTTTTTTAGATTGAGGAAAGTGTGGTATTATCTGGAAATCACGCTATGAGAAGCTCATTTATTTTCGCAATCCCACTGTACTGCAGCGCTACCTTGTGGTTGTGTAATCTATATATAAAAAAGTGTCCTGACTGACTGACTCATCAATGCCTAGCTCAAACCGTTTAATCTAGGAACGTGAAATTTTGAAGGAACATTGGTTTTATGATGTAGACACCCACTAAGGAAGGATTTTTGGAAATTCCATCCCTGACTGGGGGTGAAAAAGGGGGCAAAATCGCCCCACTCTCCTATCTCCTATGGGCAAAACAACAGGGCAGCAGTTATGCAAATCGGCCTCTCCTCAGAACTGCTGCAGGAGCCAATAGGAGCAGTTATGTAAATAGCCCATACGACACTTAGAATGTTCGTATGAATTCCTGCAGGTGCCAATAGGGGTGGGTATGCAAATCTCCCCTAGGCCATTTAGAATGTTCTCTGAAGGGGTGAAAAGGGGAGGGAAACTTTTTAAATGACTGCTGTGTGTGGAGCGTCATCGCATAAGCTCCATCACATTTTGACGGATCCGTCCCAAACTTGGCACGGTCACTCTTCATCACCTGTAGACTCTCAGGATTAACCTGATTTTTCTTTAAGATCAGATATTTCTGTCAGAAAAGTTTTCTGCTGACAGCACCTAGCCTAATGTTACACTTTCAGTCAGAGACACTATTTTTCCATTGTACCAAATCCTAAAATCCACGCGAGTGCAGCCACGGGCAACAGCTAGTGGAACATATAGAAAGGCAGAGAACGAAAAGCCCTGGGTGGGGAAAGCATGTGTAAAGTAGCCGATCTTCATCCCGCAAAGAATCTGGAAGCAGAAGCCTCGATAAAGTGGCGGGTTGAGAGCCTCGTGTAGAGAAGCCCTAGGCCTAACATTGGATACAATCCTAAGGGCATAAGAGTAGAGACTCACAACTCAGCAAGACTTTTGAGAATTCTCAAAGGGAGCTAAAATCCCAGAGCAACACATGCTTATTCTCTCAGTCTCTTAAGATCTGTTACTTAGGTAGTCATTTCCATCCAACGGCTCTGAATCTCTGATGCCTTATTATAGCATCCCCTGCTTCTGTGCTGCAGTCTAATTGCAAACTCCTTGGGGCAGGAGATATAATCTTCCCATACAGGAGCATTCTGCTGTGTATGGAGTCTGGGCTTGGCAATACCAACAATTATTTTTTTTAAAAAAGGAGCCCACCTGGAGTAGGCAGCCTGGGATCTTCTCTTAAGTGAAATTTGATGCTTTTCAGAAAGACACACCTCTTTCAGGGTGTTGTGCAAATTCTCTATTTTAATCCTAGGGACAGGAAATATGCAATGGAACGGCCAGGAACCAAAGAGACGCTGCCACTTAAGACAAAGTTTACCAACTTTTGGCAAAGAGTAAATTAGAGGCTTGCAATGGAGCCATTGTCACAAATGCCCTGAGTTGTCAGGTTGTGGAAATTGCTGCCTCTGTACTAGCGGGTTTTTTACAGCATTGACATTGCTTGTTCTATCTGGAACAGCTCTGTAGGGCTCCCCCCCCGCTTTTTTTTTTTTTTTTGCTTCTCATGCTTGATTATTTCCTGACTCTACCGTGGGATGGGTCTGTTGAAAAAGATTCTGGTTCCTTTTGCTGGATTAGTCTTGGCCTTCTGTTTTTATTCAGGAAAGGAAGGACTTTAAACCGGGTAAGTTATTAAAGAAAAGGGATTTTAAGCAAAGCGGCGGGGAGGGGGAAGAGAAGGGAGCCGCACTGGAATGAATTTTTACACAGGAACTGGTGCACAGCCTAAAACGAAACATGTCTGGGCGTTTCTTGCATTGCTGATAATAGGAGGCTTTGCTTGGCACGGCTTTGAAATACATCAAGCAACAGGCAGGGATCTTTGTTCAGCAAACAGGTGAGGTGGGATTCTCCAAGGGATTCTGATGTTCAAAAAGGGGTTTGACTTTGTTAAAAGCAAATGGGAAAGTTGTTTAATTGTACAACTGCTTTAAAACTTTTGAAAAGTCAAATCATGTTCAATTAAAGTAAATACACACACACACCTACCTCTCTTGGCATTGTTGTTAGCAATTCTTGTTACTGCCGATTTCTTGGGAGGAGAATGTGGGTTGGATTGGAGGACTGTGAGGACTCAGCAGTTGGTTTGCACTCTGGGATTGCTGGTTGTCCTCTTATGTTTCTTGCCTTTTAGAGATTTATCAGGTGGGGTGGTGCATTTAATGAGATCTTTATGAATGGCTATCCCTGTATCTTGTTCTCCAGAAATGCTGAAAGCGAAGCATGTGATTGTTACTGGGGCAAGCATGGGAATCGGTGAGCAGATGGCATACCACCTGGCACGCATGGGTTCCCATATACTGATCACTGCACGGACAGAAGCCAAGCTCCAGAAAGTAAATGTCAAATGTTCATATATGCATGTCCTTCACCAGGCACAATCCTGTAGAGGCACCCTTCCAGCCTTATATTTAAAGACATTTACGTTCCTGTAAATCATGAGAGAAAGAAAGAAAGAAAGAAGCATTGTATACCTTGAAAAAAATGAACACATTCGTTTTATACTTTGAAGAATTTTAATAAATACTTTCTTTATTCTGGATGCTAGATTTCACAATTTACCACCAGCAGTATGTGAATATTTCTCCCAATTAACAGGAATGTGAATTTAACATTCATATGTATCCACACATATGACTGGAAGAGTGTGTGTTGTGTTGTGTGTGTGTATAGGTGTGTGTGCAGATGCCTCTACAGGCATGTGGTGAAAAAGCAATCCCCCCAAATGGATGTGCTATCATCACCACATCATCCAAGATGGCACCAACACAGTGCCCATCTTCTAAATATCTCTGTGTGTGTGTGTGTTTTTAAATTTTCATCTGCCTATTTAATTTTCAACTGCTCCTCCCCACCATGGATCCTGGGACAAATGCAACTGGAATAGGGGTAAGTCATCCCCCCACATTCTTTGGTTTCCATGCCTCTTCCCATTCTTCTGCACACATCGGCTCAGCAGTTCTTTCCACTGACTTATGAAGCAAGGAGAAGAAAACTAGTGGAGGAGCACACCTATGGCCACCATGTATGTTTTGTGGCCATAGTGACAACAGTGTGAGAACCACTGCTGTAGTCAGATTCTTGACCTATAGTGGTAAAAAGCCAGAAGATCTTACTGCCCAGTGTTGAGGATCGGCTTTTCTTGCAGCAACTACTGAAGTGCAACCCCATCCATTCTTATATCTGGTAAAGCAAGCACATATGTCAGATTTTGCTGCACTTGCCAGGAAGCCCCTATCAACAGTGGATGGAAATGTTTTAAACTGGAGTCTTGAAATTAGCCAGTAGGACCAAATCAGGCTTCAGGATACTTAAAGGATTCCAGAGTTTCTCTTGAACAACCAGATTTCTCACAATGAAGGACAATAAACTAGAAGCATCCACCAGGGTATTAATCAAGCAACATGTGGTCAGTTTGGTAGGAGTGGGTCTGATTCCATCTACTTCTTGACCAAGGAATTAGTTTGGCAGGAGATGACAAAAAGATATGGTTGGGTTAGGGCGCAATCCTATGGCCACTAGATGCTGTCTAGATGGCCACACAATAGGTCGGAGTCCCAGCTCTGACCTTGGAAATGCGTTCTGAGGTTGGAGCTGGGACTCCGACCATGGAGTGCCCTCCCTCTGCCCTCGCAGCCGGTGTGGTTCTTTTTGTGCTGGCTGCTGCTCCAAAGTCGCAAGTGCAACTTCGGAGCTGGTGCTGGAAGGTGTTCTGGGGGGCGGGGATAGCAGGAGTGGCAATGTATCCCAGCAGGGCCTCAGCCCCTCTTTCTCGCGAGCAGGGGCAAAAGACATAGATGGCCGAAATTGGCCGTCTATGTCTTTTGAAGGGCGAGGGAAGTGTGGAGGCAATCCCTTCCACTGTGCTTCTCCCGTGCTCAATCGGATGCCTGTAATCCTCCATGTTCAGAGGATTACAGGCAGCCACATTGGATGGTGCCGCCCGCTACGCTAACCAAAAAGGTCTGCCTGGAAAACTTGTATTCATCACCCACGCTTAGATTTCAGTAGCATTTATATTTTAATTGCTTCTTATATTATAAACCAGGGTGCCAAAATTTGGGATCCAAAGAGCTACCGTCACTGGGAGGGGGGGGGATTAGGCCTATCAGTGGCAACTGGCCTCTGGGTTGCTGCAGAGGGTTCTCCGGCTACCAGACAGTAGAAAGTCCTGTTGGCGTCTAAATCTGGTAGAGGGGTGGGGGGAGCACCTGTTGGTTGATACAAAATATGATCATGGCAGTAACATTTTGATGGTTTCCAGTAATTTTGGAAAAGTTTGTCCAGGAAGGGACAAAGTTCTAATCTGTTCTAAACCATCACCTGTGGCTTACGCTGGCTCAGCTTGTCTGAGCGTGGAAACTAAGCAGGGTCAGGGCTGTTTATTACTTGGATGGGAGACCCCTTCTCTAGTTTCCTGCATTGAACAGGGGGTTGGACTCGATAGCATTGTAGGCTCCTTCCAACTCTATAATCTATGAAATCTAATACCAGACACACACACAACCAAGGGTTTAAAGTTCTCCCTTTGAATATTTGTTGAACCATGTCTAGTTTTTATTTTTTTACAAATGAAGAAACTGAACATTCTTCCAGCTGGACATTTTTTACAAAGCTGCATTTTCTAGTGGAAATTCCCCACTGATAATGCTGATCCATTAAGCAGACAGGCCAAAAATGTGCTGTGTAGAGGATCCTTGTGTAAATGGAACTACCCAGCTGTTCCTTTGCAGCACTACCTGGGAATTTAATATGGCAGGAGGGAGAAGGGACTACAAGGGCAACGAGCCTCCAGCAATTTCCTTTTCTGTTCATTTCAGGTGGTCACTCGGTGCTTGGAGCTGGGCGCAGCGTCTGCCAGGTACGTGAATGGCAGCATGGAAGACATGGTATTTGCTCAGTTGGTGGTGAAGAAAGCAGAGGAATTATGGGGTATGCTGCCTTTGTATGAACATTAGAAGTAGGGTGGCCAGGTGTCCTGCTTTACAAAGTACAGTCCTCTATTTGAAGATATCCTGTATTTGATGGGAAAGATGCCCAGACCAAGTCTGGTTTAAAGTCGAAGAACCTTAAGAATGGAGGGGGGGGGGTCCTGAAGTTGCCCATCAAGAGTTAGCAACTGGACAGCAGACTGAGTGGCAGGCACACATCTAGTACCTGGCCAGTCTTTCTCACTATGGTGAGATGAGGATAAAATGGAGAGGAGGAGGATTATTATGTAAGCCACCTTGGGTTACTTTCAGGAAAAAAGGTGGGGTATAAATATAATAAATAAATAAACTGTATTTCTACTTACCTTACCATTATTATCTCTAAATTTGCTAATTTATATGTATAAATGCATATGCAAATATAACACAAATTACCATCCTCCTTTGCCCTTGTTTTTGGTGATGCAAAAGTGGTTACCCTAATTAGAAGAGCCCCACTGGGTCAGACCAAAGGTCCATCAAATCCAGCATCTGGTTTCAAAGAATGGCCAACCAGATGCCTCTGGGGAGCACACAAGCAGGGGATCAGGGCAACAGCCTTGTGCCACTGTTTCTCCCCAGCAACTTGTATTCAGTGGCATAGTGCCTCTGAGCCTGAAGGTTCCTCATAGCCACCATTGATAGATAGACCTCTCCTCCACGAATTTGTCCAGCCACAACCTTCCGCAAGCTGGTGCCCTCCAGATGTGTTGCATTGTTCCTCCCATCATCCCCAACAGCATGGATGATGGGAGCTGCAGTGCAATACATCTGGAGGGCACCAGATTGGGGAAGGCTGATTTAATCCTCTTCAAGGCACCTAAGCCAGGAGCCATCATCACATCTTGTTCCATCCATTCACTGTGTGAAGATGCACTTATTTTCATCTGTCCTTTCACCATTCATCATTGGAGAGACCCTTCTACAGCTCTTCACCTCAGTGGTCAACCTGAGTCCAAATCATTTATTATTAAATAGCAGAAGTTCCAATACAGATCCTTGGGAGAATCCCACTGCTTACTTCCCTCCATTGGGAGAATTGGCCATTTACTCTTTTTATTTAACCAGTTAAGAATCCAAAAAGAGGACCCATCCTACTAAGTTTATTTCAGAAGCCTTTGATGAAGGACTTTATCAAAAGCTTTTTGAAAGTCCAGACTGAGATGAGTAATGACTTAAGATACCTACCACCACAGTAGAAGAAATGTCATTCATTAACATGATAAAGAAGGCCAGCCAGAGAGTTCTGCTGTACTGAAAGCTCCACAAACCTCTGCTTTTGATTCACAGTCATGGACTGCCATTCTCCCTGGAACAGGATTTTGGAGTCCCCTGGCATTGTGTGAGCCCAGTTGCTCTCAGCCACCAGAAACATTATTATTTTGCAAAAGGTTTTACAATGTGATAGCTCCTGCCTTGGCTGGCAGACTGGGAACTGAACCATGGACCTCCCTAGCTAGAAGCACACCACTGGAAGTACTCCAAAACCACCTGAAGAGTTTGGCTTCAGTGTCAAGTTTTAACAGGCTTACATGCTCTGGATCAGGCACGGGCCTGTAAGGCATTCCATAGCTCATTGGAATATACATCTCATCCTATTGTCTCATAGATAATCCACTGCTGCAGATCAGAATTAGCTCTTCTCCCAGGGAGTTGTAATTCAGAGATTGGTGTCTCAAGGTTGTAATCCTACCATTGTTTTCCTAAAATAACAACACTGTTGCAAATGCAGTGAGTCCAGAAACCCTTGGACTGAATGCAGAAACAATGGCAGTGACAGTGACAACACCTCTCCATGGGCCATGTCCACAGTGGTAGTTGGTAGAGGAATGCAGCAGGTGCCATTTTCCTCCCTTGTACCCAGCTGGGAATGTTGTGGGCGCATGAACTAGTGGTACTGGTGGTAGCTGTTACTAGGGATGGATAAATAAGTCAATTTCCATTTCTCTCAGTTTCTCATTTTATTTCCAATCTTAAATTCGGGAATGTTCTGAGCTTTGAGAAAATTTCCAGTCTTAAATTCAGTTCATCCTGAACTTGGAATTTTTTTCCAATCTTAGCTTCAGTTCGCCCCAAACACTGCGATTTTAGAAAACAAGTTCACACAATATTTTACATGCATTTTTGTGCACACTTCTTTTCCCCATAAATGCTGCATTTATGTATGTATTTATTTATCCAGTGTATGAACGCATGCATCTTTGTATGCAATTTTGCTTAATATGCACTTTTTTGCAAGCACGTTTCCTCACGTAAGGCATTTATAAGCCTTATTTTCATGAATATATGCATTTTTGTGTGCACTTTCCTCTAATATACACATTTTTGTATGCATTTTTTTAGTTGGAGAACTCAAGTTGCAAAATTCAGACAAAAGCTGAATTCCAAACGCATTTGTCCCCCAGCTCCAGCTGTTACTTGTACCCCTCCCAAGCAGAGAACAAGTCCAGAGACCAGGAGGGCTTTGCTTGGGCTGCATGGAAGTTGCCTGCCCCATTCTAGCTCAATACAGCAGGTGATTTGCTGTACTCCACCATGCCCCGCAAAAGACTGTAGAAGGTTTGGGGAAAGTAGGTGGCAACCCCATCCCTTTTCTCTCACAGCCTAAATCCCCACATACACTATCTTGTAAGTAAAGCATACATGCTAACCTCCACTTCTCTGCCATCACTAGTGACCCGCCAAGATGTCTGACTATCATCAGCACGCTGGTAAAAGAGTTTGCAGTAATACTGCACAGAAACCTTCCTCGATGATCATCTGACAAACTGTTGTCCAGGTCCCTACTAGGACCTCTCAGACATTTGTTTCTGTTCTCTCCTACTAGTGGTGGGAACATTGTGGATCTAGGACAGGGATGGGGAATGTGTGGCCCTCCAGATGTTTTGGACTCCAACTCCCATCATCCCTCAGCACTGGGTAGGGCTGATGGAAGTTACAATCCAACAACATCTGGAGGGTCACGTTCCCCAGCCCAGTTCCCCTTAGAAGGAATAAGATAGCAAAATTGTGGCAATCTGGCAGAGAAGGACACAGGGCAATCTGGCAGAGAAGGAGAACAGGCCTGTGGCTTATGCTGGCTCAGCTTG
Source organism: Shinisaurus crocodilurus (assembly GCA_021292165.1). Classification (NCBI taxonomy): domain Eukaryota; kingdom Metazoa; phylum Chordata; class Lepidosauria; order Squamata; family Shinisauridae; genus Shinisaurus; species Shinisaurus crocodilurus. The sequence goes on along the minus strand of JAHFWL010000274.1, from coordinate 13,229 downwards.
TCTGAGCGTGGAAAGCTAAGCAGGGTCAAGCCTGGTTATTACTTGGATGGGAGACCCCTCCTCTAGTTTCCTGCATTGAGCAGGGGGTTGGACTCGATAGCCTTGTAGGCTCCTTCCAACTCTATGTTCTATGAAATCTATGAGGGCTGCCTTTGGTGTTTAGCCTTAAGCAACCATGCACAGTTGTCTAAAGCAATGCTGTGTGTAGCAGCGGGGGGAGCCTTCTTTGCAGAGTGCTCCCCCTACAAAGAAGGCTCCTCTGCTGCTAGGGGTGCTTCCAGACAAGGTTTTTATTGCACCATCGTACTGCCTCACTCACAGAATTTCTCGGGATGTCCAGACTATGACACCCTCCACTCATAACCCTCCCATGCTTCCCCACTGCTGCTTCTGACTTTTTTCTTACCCTGGAAAATCCATTAAGGAAAAAAAATGGAATAGTTATGCAGTGCCTTCTGATTGGTAGCACGAAGAGCCTTCTGCCTGGAAGTCCCTGAGTCTTTGCCTCTATTCCTCCTTTTTTTCTGCCATACATTTCCTTTCACTACAGAAGCAATTAAGGACCACACCTTTCTTGCACCATTCCTGCTTACCAGCTGGAACACAGGTACACTAGAAGAAAAGAGATAACATATTTTGGTAATCTGAAAGGTGTGAGAAGGAGGCATGGCGCTCCATCACTGACCTTCCAAGGTCTGAGACTGAAAATGATTTAATGAGCACCATAGAGGGCAAATGCCAAAAATCAGGATGGCAATTAATTGAGCCAAGATTCCAGGTAAGCCAAGACCTGCTTATCCCAGGGAGGGAAATGCCTGGCAAATCTTTGGCTGTGACTTCAAAGCAAGTTTATTCATTTTTTAAATATTTCTGAATAATAATAATAATAATAATTATTATTATTAGCCAAATATAGCAACCCAGGAAATATGCAAAAATGCAAATATACAAATCCAACAACCATAAAAGTATCATTTAAAATAAGCAATGTAAAACAAGAAGTCCTAATAACATTTAAAATCACTAAAACTATATGTCTGTACAAAAGTTACAAAACTAGCAGCAACAGTTAACAATCTCCAAATGCCTGGTGGACCAGGTATTTGTTGGTTCTGAGCTTATGGTCTTTAGAGTAGACTATTGCCTCTGAGACCATAAGTTTGGGGGCCCTTCCTTAACTCTGCTCTGCAATCCTATACATATTTAGGTGGTAGGGAGTAAGCCCCATTGAACCAACTAGAATTTTCTTCTGAATAAACACATGTAAGATTGCACTATTAAGGTTCTATCTCATACAGCCATATGATACAGTGTGGGAGAAAAGATTTGTGTTAATTATGTATTTCGTGTTTTGTCAGAGAATTTGCACAACCCTCATTAAGTTTTGCACTCTGTCAATTTTCCCCAGTGATGGAACTTAGGAAATATGCTATAAGTAATTGTCCTAATTAGTATAGGATCACCAGATGCGAGATTCCTCTGTTTGTGTACATATCTTATGGCTGCTTTAGGGAGTAGCCAGGTCATTCTATAAGACACCAAACTAGAAGTGCTCCAAGGTCCACAAGGTCAGGGCCTGCTCAAGGTAGCAGGCACCTAGGTTAGACTCAGTTCTGTAGCTTTCAGGCAAGCTGTAGCCCAAGTATTTCTTATTGTAGAACTTAAGCAGAGTTGCTAGGGTAGCTGATCATGACAAACATGCGATCCTCTACCAACCTGCTTAAACAATTCTTTTCTCTCCTTTTGTCAGGAAACCTAGACATGCTTATTCTGAATCATGTTGGCAGTTTCAACTTCAACTATTTTGACAGAGATGTTGGGCATGTGCAAAAGCTCCTGGACATCAATTTCCTAAGCTATGTGACCATGACAGTTGCAGCTCTTCCTATGCTCAAGAACAGTGGAGGAAGCATCGTAGTAGTTTCATCCATGGCAGGTGAGCATAAATAGCAATTATGTGAAGTGGCTCTCAGTGGCCTTAGAATCCTAAGGCTACTTCAGACATTTCTGGTTTTCCTACATAGAAATTATGAGAGTCGCATGTGTTGATGATAGTCATAACACAGGTGATTGCGCACTCTCAACTGGTTGCAGCTTCTAATTGCATGTACACCTCCAGATGTTTTGGACCACAGCTCCCAGCATTTCTGACTATTGACCATGTTGGCTGGGGCTGATGGGAATTACAGTCCAAAACATCTGGAGGAGGGCACTAAGTTAGAAAAGGCTGCCCTAGCTCATTGAGAGAGGTGTGAGGCCAGAAGCAGGCAAAGGCTTCACACACTGTAAACCTGAGAGGCCTCTAGCCTTGCCCAAGTCCCAGTTCTTTAAGCCAGTAGCAGTGCACCAGGAGGAAAGACTGAATGCCTGTTCCTCCTGTTACCTGTGTGGATGGGAAAGGCTCAGGCCACTACATAGGCCTTAACACCAGCAGGTTTAAGGTATCAAATCCCAGCAGGCCACCACAGCAGCCATTTTAGAACATCCCACCAGGCCTCACCTGTGAAGGACTGCTGTTTGCTTGTGACCCCGCTGTTCAGTCCCCAAACCTCCCTTGCTCATTTCAGCCTAGTTTACAGTCCTGTGAAGTGGAGTAGGATAAAAGTGCACTGTCTCTTAATTTCTCTTCCTGAAACTCTGAGTGAATCCAGAGTTTCAATCCAATCACCTTGCCTTGCCTCCATCGTCCTAGGCTCTGTGCTGTGCTCCAGCTTATGCTGGACTGATCTTGAGAGGTTCTATCAAAAGCTTTTTGGAAGCCCACAGGGTTGTTCTGAGGCTGCTAGGTTTGCATATGAAGGTGGTCTCTGCCCTCCGCGAGAGCCTATTCATATATTATGGTCCCAATGTAGAGGCAGCTGCTCTTCATGTTATCAGTACTAGATTAATACAACCATTGTTTTGGACAGCAATTGCTCTTTAGCGCTATTGTGCTTCCTAGTGGAGAAAGTGGCTGAACAAAGTCCACGCCACAAATAATGTGGGGGCCACCACAATTGTGTCTATTGGGTATTAGGTACAACAGATGCCAAATCAGATTACTACAATTAGATTCAGGGATGCCTGATGATCATCAAGGAGATTTCAAAAGGGTCTACTTCTTTTTTAAGTGTTCATATCAGAACCACTTGAATGCTATGGTGAAGAGCAATGAAGGGATGTTCTCTAACCCAACGTGTGTGTGTGTGTGTGTGTGAGAGAGAGAGAGAGATAAAAGGGGAAATGGTTTCCATGGAAAATTGATACATCTGGGAAAGACAGGATTATATTGCTAATGGGGAGATATTGTCCCCCCCCCCCTTTTGGTACAGCTTCTTTTGCTGCTCCCCCCCCCCTTTACTGGTGCTTTTCAATTGACAATTTGGCAAGTGGTCCATAGCAACTGTGCACAAATTAGCCTATATGCAATCTCACCTTGTCAATCTGTTACCTACTCCCCTTTGCTGCTTCCTTTGACAGCTGAAACAGACAAGGAAATTTACCAGCATGACAACTACATATCTGACAGCTGTAAGAGCACACTTGTGCACTTGTGAAAGACCAACAACAACAACAACAAAATAATAAAATACAAACACAGTTGCGCAATTCTCAGTGGCCAAACTCTGCCCAACCCTAATTGAGCTTTTTTGAGGCTTCAAAAAGACAACAACGGCAGTGAATGAAAAGGGGAGGGGGAGACAAGACGAGTTCTTCCGCAAAGGACACTGGTATATATGCTGGAGCCAGCCAGAAGACTGAAGAGAAGGAGGGGAAGAACATAATGTGGCTTACTCACAGGGTGGCTTAGCATGATATGCAAACACACCAAGTGACTGGCCCAAAGTCACCCCAGTGAGCTTCATGGCTGAGTGGGCACTAGAACCCGAATCTCCCAAATCCCAGTCCAATAGTCTAACCACTATGCCACACTGGCTTTAATATCTCAAATTACTCTCTACACACAGAGAGAGAAATCAGTTCATCTTGAAAACATTGAAAGATATGTGATATATTTTTTAAAAATTCTTACAACTTGAATTGTGCCACAAGTTCACATTTTGAGTGCTCATATAACTTGGAAACATTTTATAAGCAAAATAATGAATGCATAAATGGAAGCAGGATAGAGAAAAATATCTCCCATAGAGATATAAAGTAGTAACAGTTATGCTTCCTTTGCACCTTCAGGATCCTAATGGAATTTACCCATGTCTGTATTATTGCTGTACTTCTAGGCAAAATTGGCTTCCCCTTCACTGTTCCCTATGCTGCAACTAAGTTTGCCCTGGATGGATTTTTCAGCTCCCTGAGGCAGGAATTTATCATGCAGAACACCAACATTTCCATCACACTCTGCATCCTCGGACTCATTGACACAGGTAAAATTTAAAGTATTGAAACCTGACCTATTAGGACCTGGTCTTCCTTGACAGATTCATGCTTTGCTCAAAATCTGCCTCAACCTCAACAACTTTAAAACTAATGAATGGGTTCACACAACACGACAACCCACACTCAAGTTTGAGTATGGTTGAGTGTGGGTTGTCAATGAACCATGGGTTGTTGTGTTGGATGAACCCAGTTGGGTTCTCACAACACAACAACCCATACTCAAGGCTGTGGTTTGTTAGTGCAGCTGGGTCCACACAACACAACAAACCATGTTTCAACAACAACCTATGTTTCTACAACAATAAATAAATAAATAAATCCACACTCAACCCTTACTCAACCTTGAGTGTAGGTTGTCATGTTGTGTGAACCTAGCCAATATGAATCATTTGCTCATCTTTTTTTCCTTACCTAAATCATTGTAGAGTAGACTATGATGCTGTGAAGTATTAATCAAGAAGCAATGCTTATTTACATTTTTTCTGAAGTAGGGATTGCCCATAAATTACACAGAGACAGATAACTGTAGATTCCAATTAATAAGACATGTAAATTGATTCTGAAAGGAATATGCAAACTTTCACATTAATGATGAAGAGTTCTTGCTAACTCAGAAGCATCCACATCCATCAACAGAATATAAATTATCCTCCCAAATATTCTCCCTGTTCGTTTGTATATCATACAGTATTTAACACAGGGGTGCAAAACCTGGGTGCTGAAGAGAAGGACAATTTTTAAGGACACATTTCCAGGCCCGGAGACTCAATTGTAGGCTTCCCTTCCTTCCATTCAAATCCTGTGGGCTTTTGTGGCTACCGTTACATACACACACACACACACACACACACACAGTAAGATCATTGGAAATGGGCCAGTGCACTTAACTCGCTGAAAACTCTTAAAGAGTAATTTCTAATAATCACTTACCTAATGTACAAATTGCAGGTATCTGGTTGTGTAAAATCATTATCACACGGTATCCATCCCAAATAGCTATGTTTCATCCTGTGAGCAGTACCAACTATTGGTGCAAGCCTTCACGTTATACACTTACGATGCAGAAACTGCCACTAAAATTGGTCATCTGAATTCCTCCAAAATCATTGATTATCTGCAGAGTTGATCTCTCCTTTATACTAGAGAGAGAAAGAGAGTTGGGATGGGTGGCCCACCTGGCACTCGGTGCACGAGCTGAGCGCTCCTGCCGTGCGAGCCGAGCCGAGCACTCCCGCCAGCTGAAGCACTCGGTGGAATTCCGGGTCCCCTGCACTACATTGTTTACATAGAAAACAGCCTAATTTGCACAAATTAGGCCTTAATTTGCACAAATTAGGCCTTAATTTGCACAAATTAGGCTGTTTTCTATGTAAACAATGTAGCGCAGGGGACCCGGCGGGAAGTCGCTTTCCCTGGCTCGGCTCACGAGAAGGTTTCAATTTTATTACTCATTTACTTGGGAATGTCTAATTGAATGGGGCTCATTTCTGAGTAAAGCTCTGAACAAGAAGGCACTTATCATCTGAGTTCCTGAGCAGTCAACCAATATTAACTCAAGTCCATTTTCTTTCCTTAGAAACTACCATGAAGGCAATCTCTGGTGCATTCAAAGATCGGGCAGCACCAAAGGAGGAATGTGCACTAGAAATCATTAAGGGGGGAGCCCTACGCCAACGGGAAGTTTATTATGACTATATATCTACAAAGATCCCTGTATTAATTCGAGACTGGGCTCCAGATCTCCTGGATTATATCGTCAGGAGGAAGTATACAGTAATGTGGAAAAACTAAAATAAGATTAAGTGTAGTCTTGTCTTACGATGCTTTTGCTTGACTCTGCATCTCTCATGTTATCTTATATAAGCCTGTGGTGCTGCAGCCTCACTCTCATTTAGCTAATACAATAGTAGGATCCTGAAAATGCTGGAATCCAGTATGCTGTTACATACAGACCTGAAATCTACTGCAGCATCTTGGAATTCCCAGCTGAAAGCATGTGCATGCCTTTTGTTCTGGAACAAGGCAAAGAAGAAAAGTAGTTAGATGGCTTGGAAAAACACATTTACAACAACAGATGTTTAGCATGTTCTTGAACATGGTAGCTTTTCACACTCGGCACACATGTGTGTACACACAAACATGTGCACGCACACACAAGCCTGAGGTTTCTCTTGCTAGTACTAGTGCTAGCAATGGAATCCCTTCCTTATCTCTAATCTCCTTCCTCTGCTGTAACACAAAACAGGACATAAAGGAGGATGTTCCTAAGAAATGTTATAATGTAGTCCTGAGTTCCATGCATGGGCATCACCTCTCTCCCTTATGTGGATTTTGCTGCATGTGCAGAACCCATAATTTCTCACACCTGTCATGTAGACAGGTAGGCAACTAGTATAAGATGTATGATGTAATCTGGTTTAAACAGAGAATGAACACTTAGAATTTAGATGTTTAGAAATGAAATTTTGCCCAAATGTCAGATTTGGAAAAACAAACATCCACAATCCACCAAACAACTAAACAAAAACTAACCAAATTCGAACTTCTGACATTTTCAAAGTTCATTTTTGAAATTTTGTTTGAAAAAGCTAAATTTATGTCTGGCTGATAAAAATGTTAAGTCACAGTGTTAAACATAACACTGCTTTGCACTTACACACACACACACACACAACCCCAGGCACCTAAATCTGACATGATCCATATTTGAAAATGTTGTAAAAAAATATTGAATTAGGACAATGTTGTAAAAAAAATATTGAAATGTTGTAAAAAATACTGAATTTTTGCAAGACATTTTGAGGTAAGAAAACTGCTTGTGAGAATTTTCCTCCATATTCAGTGAAGGTGCAACCTATGCAAATTTAGACAGAAAAAAGTCCTACAACTCCCAGCACGGCAGGCTGGGAGATGCTGGGAGTTGTAGGACTTTTTTCTGTCTAAACATGCATAGGATTGCATCCTTAAGCTCTAGCTGCTGAAAATAGGCACAATGAGAGTCTGAATTAAAAATGCTTCGTATGTAGCCTTAAATTGCTTCATTCAATGCCCTCAGAAGACTTGTAATCTCCTCCCTCCAGGAATATGTAATTATTATTTCACTTCTAAATCTGAAAATTATAACACACATACTATGCCATTCACTGGATCAGCAATGATTTTGTATGACAACCCTTTTTAAAAAGTGCTTTTGTGCATCCAGTGGCTCCCTCTCCAGGCGGCACATGGAACTGAAGCATGCCAGTGAGCTGATACTAGAGCATGATGACAGTTCTTGAAAGTAATCATTCTCTTACTGAATTACATCAGAATTGTCTCATTCTTTAAAAAGTATACTTGTATAATCCGTTGGTGGTTTATTTGAAGGGGAGATAGCAAGTTACATCATAGCTTATAGTTCATTATTCATGCAAGTGAAAATCTAATTGTAAATATGAGAAAACATTATCTTTGTCCCACAGCCCACATCAGTCAGGCAGCCCTTACCTACCAGCAGAGATCTCTCCATTTCAGTCTAGTTGTTTAATCTGTATTTCATTATGTTTGCAATGCTCCTGTTTTCCTCCATACGCTCTGTCTGGATATATTTCTAACCATGGTCAAATAGTGGCTATAGATCAGCACGCCATAAATCTTAAACATCTTGATCTCAAGCTTTCTTATCCTCTCCGGGGAGTGCATGATGAGTAGGAAATGCACCTTATTTCAAAGCATTCCTATCTCACAAAATATGCTTCCTATTCATAGCACCCCATGGAGCAACTCCTGTTAACTCCCAGTTTCCCCCCAAAATGACCAACATCTCATTCAAAGCCGCACAGTCTGCCTTAAAATATTACTTGTTTATATCTGAATAGAGAATTCAATGTCCTGTATCTTATCCCTGATTTCAAGGTGTCTGGCCTTTGGTTATCTCTCATTCTAGCCTGCATTGTGAAGTTTTCTGATTGTCAGAAAAGCTGGGCATCCAGCAGTTCTTATTTTGTCCTTTATGTAAAAGCTCAGCAAGCGAGATAAATGGGAAATGAACTATTCTGGAAAGAAAGAAAAAAGCAGCTTTTCAAGTTTTATTGCAGCAAAGCGTAGGTAGGTTGTAAGATTTTCAAACTGCAAGCCTCCCTCTTCAAGAAACACATTATTTGATTTCCCCAATTGTGACTAGAGGAAAATGAAGACAAATTGTTGGACAATGCTTCTTCTTTCTTTCCAGGCATGGGGCCAAGTAGATCAATGCAAAAGGGGTTGAAAAAAAGCCACATGGGTTCACACATCACAGCATAATGTGAGGTACTTTACAGAAGGGGGGGAAGGCCTTGCAAAATTAAGGGATTATTCAGTTGTTCCTCACCATCATAAATCAATAGAAGTCTGAAGACACACAACAGGTGAATTTTCCTGTTGGTGAGGTCAGGGGTTAGATACATACTTTGCCTTTTGGTCCAATCAAAACAAACAAAATCTCAGTTTGGTTGCAAGTTGGGAAGATCTCGTATCTATTCATGCAGAGGCCGACTTCACACTTTGAACCTTAGAATGAGAAAGAATAGCCCAAATACTGACTTTTCTCCCCGTGCTTGTATGTTTGTCAAACACTCCTGCCTTGTTGTAAAGAGAAGCTATTCCTAAGCTGCACACGTAGAGTCCCCCTATTCAAAGCAGTTCAGTATTCATGGCTGGGATTTTGTTTTAATTAGACCTCAGCCTCTCTTTCACCTGCCATATGTGGTTTTGTCTGAAAGTAGGGCCACAAGTGGCACATGCTGGGTGAATATTGCTTTGGATAACGAGCCTTGTTCTGACTGGTAGGAACTTGCATATTAGCCAGCGTGGCATAGTCGTGGTGAGAGTGCTGGACTGGGGACTCGGGAGATGCGGGTTCTAGTCCCCGCTCGGCCATGAAGCTCACTGGGTGACTTTGGGCCAGTCACTGACTCTCAGCCTAACCTACCTCACAGCAGGGTTGTTGTGAGGATAACATGGAGAGGAGGATTATGTAAGCCGCCTTGGGTTCCTTTCAGGAAAAGAGGCGGGGTATAAATATAATAAATAAATAAAAATAAATAGTCCCCAAGTAATTTTTCAATTGACCTGATGCAATTATACGAAGCGGGAGATTGGGGTTCCCTAGGAATAGTGATATACTTGTCCTCCAGCTTCGCAAGACCTATAGTAGGATTATTGGCCAAGGATGGGAAAGTAACATCTACTGTAACTGTGGACATTCATTAAAATATCTACTAAAAGAAATGTTGTGTCCTATTCATGCCCCGCCCCCCAGCTGAGACATTCCATTTATGGACTGCTCGTTTCAGGGTGACTCCCGTGTGTTTTTGGTGCCTGGCAAGGACATTTTTATTTTGCCAGCCCTTTAGAAAATGTTAGCTGACAATGTTTTTAATCTGCTGCTATGTTTGTAATTTCTGCTATGTTGCACTTGTTTTATAACATCAGCTATTTTATTATTTTGCTGTGTTTATTTTACTGTTGCAATTGTTTTGGCAACCAAAATGATCAAGGGGCCTGGAACAACTCCCCTATAACAGAAAAGTTACATTGTTTGGGGCTTTTTAGCTTAGGAAAAGACAAGTAAGGGGAGACATGACAGGACAGTATAAAATTACGCATGATGTGGACAAAGTAGATGGGGACTTCTCCCTCTCTCATAATACTAGAACTCGTGGCTAGCCTGTGAAGCTAAAGGGCTGAAGATTCAGGATATACAAAAGGAAGTACTTCTTCACACAGCGCAAAGTTAAAGTATGGAATGTGCTACCACAAGATGGCATGATGGCCGCCAATCTGGACAGCTTTAAAAGGGGATTGGACAAATTCATGGAGGATAAGGCTATCAATGGCTATTAGTCATGATTGCTGTATATTACCTCCAGCATCAGAGGTGGTATGCCTCTGAACACCAATTGCTGGACTTCAGGAAAGCTTTCGACAAAGTGCCTCATGATATCCTGATTAGTAAGCTAGCTAAGAGTGGGCTAGATGGAACAACTATCAGGTGGATCCACAATTGGCTACAGAATCGGACTCAAAGAGTGCTTATCAATGGTTCCTTCTCAAACTGGGGAGAGGTAATGAGCGGGGTACCACAGGGCTCGGTCCTGGGCCCGGTGCTCTTCAACATTTTTATTAATGACTTGGATCATCATCAGGCGATCACTCGTGACCGAGTAAGATTGTCTTCCGGGATAAAAGGAGGAGATTCTAAAGAAGATTGTGTAGACTCTAGCGATGGGTCCGTAAGTGACTGTGGAGGCCAATTCTAGATCCACACAGCTTCCCACAGTGAGGACACAGGTTACCAGATAGAAGATGGTCCTGTAAAGGATTCATTTGACGTGCTTTTCGCTTAGCACGTTTCTCCCTTTCACCTTGCACTCGGGCTTCTTCAAAGTCCATGGAACCTTTGTGAAAGGCCAACCTCCATTTAGATCGTTCATGGGCCAGAGCTTCCCAGTTTTCGATGTTTATATTGCATTTTTTTAGATTAGCCTTATGAACATCTTTAAACCTCTTATATTGACCACCGATATTCCGCTTTCCATCCTTGAGTTGGGAGTAAAGTAACTGCTTTGGGAGACGGCAGTCAGGCATTCGAACAACATGACCGGTCCACTGAAGTTGGCGTTGAAGGATCATTTTTCAATGCTAGTAGTCTTTGCTTCTTCCAGTACACTGACATTTGTTCGCCTATCTTCCCAAGTAATTTGCAGGATTTTCCGGAGGCAACGTTGATGAAACCTTTCAAGGAGGTGGAAGTGACGTTTATAGATAGTCCATGTTTCGCAGGCATACAATAAAGTTGGTAATACAATGGCTTCATAAACCAGTGTTTTGGTCTTCTTACAAATATCCCGATCCTCGAACACTCTATGTTTCATTCGAGAAAATGCGGCACTTGCAGAGCTCAGACGATGCTGGATTTCACTGTCGATGTTAGCTGTAACAGAAAGATAGCTGCCAAGATAGAGAAAATGATCGACATTTTCCAGTATTGTCCCGCCAAGCTGGATAGATGGCATCACCAAAGGATTGGCTTGCACTTGCTGATGAAGCACTTTGGTTTTTTTGATGTTAAGTGAGAGACCAAGTTTTTCGTATGCTTCTGCAAAAGCATTTAGGATAGTTTGGAGATCATCCTCTGAATGTGCGGAGACCACATTATCATCAGCATACTGAAGTTCCACAACGGAGGTTGTAATTACCTTACTTTTTGCTTTCAGCCTGCTGAGATTAAAAAGGAGGTACAGGGAATGCTTATCAAATTTGCAGATGACACAAAGTTGGGTGGAACAGCTAATACTCTGGAAGACAGAAACCAAATTCAAAGTGACCTCGATAGGCTGGAGCGCTGGGCCGAAAACAACAGAATGAAATTTAATAGGGATAAATGCCAAGTGCTGCACCTAGGGAGAGGAAACCAAATGCAGAGTTACAGAATGGGGGACACTTGGCTCAACAATACTACAAGTGAGAAGGATCTTGGAATTGTGGTAGATCACAAACTGAATATGAGCCAGCAATGCGATGTGGCTGCAAAGAAGGCAAATGCTATTTTGGGCTGCATTAATAGAAGTATAGCTTCCAAATCGCGGGAAGTGATAATTCCCCTTTACTTAGTACTGGTTAGGCCTCATCTTGAGTACTGCGTCCAGTTCTGGGCACAACACTTTAAGAAGGACGTAGACAAACTGGAGAGGGTTCAGAGGAGGGCAACAAGGATGATAAAGGGACTGGAAACAAGGCCCTATGAGGAGAGACTGAAAGAACTGGGCATGTTTAGCCTTCAGAAGAGGAGACTGAGGGGAGATATGATCGCACTCTTCCAGTATTTGAAGGGATGTCACACAGAGGAGGGCAAAGATCTCTTCTCGATCATCCCAGTTTGCAGGACACGGAATAATGGGCTCAAGTTACAGGAACCTAGATTCCATCTAAACATCAGGAAAAATTTCCTGACTGTCAGAGCAATAAGACAATGGAATCAACTACCTAGGGAGGTTGTGGCTCTCCCACTCTGGAGGCATTCAAGGTGCAGCTGGACAGACATCTGTCAGAGATGCTTTGACCTAGATTCCTGCATTGAGCAGGGGGTTGGACTCGATGGCCTTGTAGGCCCCTTCCAACTCTACTTTTCTATGATTCTATGCTGAGGAACATGACCAGGCGTGTGTTATTACACTCATGTCCTACTTGTCGGCTTCCTGTAGGCCACTGTGCAAACAGAATGCTGTAGGCCTTTGGTCTGATCCAGCAGGGCTCTTCTCATGTTCTTATGCTTTTATCATCTTGAGAGTATTTATAATTAAAGCGTTGGATCTAATGTCTTTAAGAAACAACAGACAATAGTGTTCAACATAACACTGACACGATCTCAGTGATGCTCCAACATTCAGGAAAAGAGGATTGGGGGCTGAAAGACACACAAAAGTGTGGGTGCACACATGCAAAGCTGTAACGGAGATCCATAGGAAGACTATACTATGTTTACCTACTTTCCGGTATATAAACAGGATGGGTATACACAGCCCCCACTACCTCCAATGTGGCCCTGATGCCATTCATTACCTACACAAAATAGGATAAAAAAAGGAAAATATTGTGGTTTGCCACCAAAATTTGGTGGCAAACCTGCTATGGAGCCTTACTAAGGACATTTTTTTAGCTTGTTTCAAGCTAAAATTGTCCTCCTTAGTAAGCCTCCATAGCAGGTGCCTATGCTGCCACCACTGCCAGCCAAACTCCCCCACCGCTACCACCAGCCAGGGAAGCCTGCCTCTCTCCCACCAGTTTTTCTTTTTACTGGGAGGGGGCAACGTTGGCTCCTCCTCCTTTCTCCTGGC
>JAHFWL010000273.1:0-50914 GCA_021292165.1 Shinisaurus crocodilurus | reverse complement strand
TCCCCACGTGGGCGCCCGCGCTCCTCCTCCTCGTTGTTCCGATGCGCCTGGAAAAGCGCAGCCAGAGGGGGGGAATGGCTGCCGCCGCCGCTGGGCGCATGGTGACCTGCGCCGTCTGGCGCCGCTCCTCCCGGCGGCTGGGGAGGGCGCTGTGCTGCCTTGGCCTGCAGGCCGGGGCCATTGTGACTAGGGGAGGGCGTCAGCTGGCTAGGCAGCGCCGGGTCCCTAAAAGAGAAGCGAGCGACTGCGCGATCCTGGCCTCGCGTGGCAAGAGATCTGATTATGGATCGGGGCTTCAAACAAGAAGCTGCCTTCCTTCCGCCACATTCTCTGACGCGCCTGATTCCTAATTCTACATGAAGGATCCTACAGGCTGAGGTTACGCGGCGAGACACCCACACATGCTCAGAGGCACTCTTTTTTTCATGTACTCTAGAGCTGGGCCTTGGTTCAAATGAGACGAATCATTTGAGTCTGCTCCATGTGCAGCGTTGACGCCAAGTCCTGCCCCGCCTTTCCTCCCCAGTGCCCTGATGCTGTGGATTTCTTTGGGGACATTCATAAAGGGTGCTGCACATCACTGAAATACAGCAATTAATTTGTGGCAGCCAGAAAGTTAACAATGAGCTTTAAAATACTAGAACTACACGCTTTACTGTGGTTTAGTTTGCCCCTTCCCCCAACTGCAAGTCCTGTTTACTGTTGTGATCTCACTGCTGTGTATTGTGGCATGACTGGACGGGGTCTCATAAATCAGTTTGTTTCTTGGATGGCTGTGACAGCCTATTATTCTTAAAAATCTTTAAAAGTGGACTACACCCCTCTTGGGCATGCACCATTTCATGTATATGCATAGCTGAGTTTCATGTGAGTTAGAGGCATGAATAACTTGCGTCATGTCATGACAGATACAGGAAAGGGAGTGTTGTGTTTTTATTATATAACCTCCCGGCTGCATTCTTACCGACTTCGCAAATGATAAAACCCAGAGAACACCATATCCTTCTCATGACAATGCACAACACTGCTGCCTTCGCAGACTAGAAAGATCTGTGAATGAGCACAGACATACATTCTGTGCCTATGTTGTGTTTTCTTGAACCAATTATTTCTCACTATAATTCTGAAAATGTTATATAGTTCCAGAGTGTTTTGCTTTTGAATGGGCACCATATCATCATGTGTCCTTGATTGAATCCCATCCTTTTTTGGTCCTCCCCCCCCCTTTTGCAAAGTCTTCATCTTACATTTACAGTAATACCTTGGATTGCAAGTAACTTGGTTTGAGAGCGTTTTGCAAGACAAGCAAATTTTTAAAATTTATTTATTTATTTTTACTTGATATACAAGCGACGTCTTGCAATACAAGTACTGTAGTACGGCTTAAATTAAAAATCTCTGTACAAATTTTTTTGGGATTTCATTTTGATATACGGTAAGAGTGTTTTGGATTACAAGCACGTTAACGGAATGAATTATGCTCTCAATCCAAGGCATGACTGTATAGCCTTCCCGTGTTTTCCCACCACTTCTTCCATCTATGTTCCTAGCAGAAAAAAATCTGTTAAGGAGGAAAAGGTGGAATAGCTGCACAATGCCTTTGGATTGCCACCCCTAAAGTGGTTGTGAGAATAGGCCCTGAGCAACATTTCTAATGTTTGTATGATAACATATTTGAAAGGACAGTCCTTGTATATCATGGGGTTGGCTTGAGACTAAATTAGTCATGCTTTAGTCCCACTGATTGTAGTGGGATTAAAGCATAACCAATTTAAGTCTGGACCAAACATTAATGTTATTTTCCACAGTTTCACAGAAGAGTTTTGGACGTCACAATCATGTTGCCAGGTACATGCAGGAGAATTCTTTTGCACTTCTACCCCAAAGGGAATATTAAGTACACACAAATCATATGGAAAAATGAGCAGTTTTTAATTTAAAAGATACTTCCCCCCCCTTTCTGTGGAGTACTGCCCTCTTGTGGAAAAGAAAAAATAGTTATAGACTGCTGCTTGCTCATTGTCATTACATTTCCCACTACAAACTAATTAGAGCTTCTCTACATGAGGCATTTGTTGTGCTCATTATTCCCTATTCACAGTTGTTATGGGTTCTTTAGAAGACATTGTAACCCTCTAGTTTTGCTTCTGTTTTTAAGAGCACTTTCTGTGAGTTTTTTAGAGCAGGGAAAATGGGGTATTATTGTGATGGCAAAATAAAGTTGCAATTTCCTCTTGTGTATTTGCACTATTCCATTATACCACAGTGCCACCTAGAGGTTATGTAGCAGAAAAGCCAAAAAGGAAAACCTCTTTCTGTAGAGCTTGGATCTCAATTCTGCGGCAAAACTGAAAGTAGATACAGCGATTACAGCTTCATGTAGAAAAGCTCCAGATCTCAATTCTGCGACAAAACCAAAGTGGATATAGCAATTAACAGCCTCATGTAGAAAAGCTCATACATGAAATATCCTAATCACTTTTACATAGATTACAATTCAATCTAAAATCCAGCCTTTGCTGAAATATTTCTACCCTATTAGAATTAATTAGCACTTTCCCATTGTATCCTTTGAAAATCTATAGCCATTTCATCATTTAGGAAATGAATTTACTGAAACCTGATTACTACAAAATACTGATACTACAAAATACAAAATAATAACTAATTCCTCTTTACCTCAAAAGCTGATGAAAAATAAACATTTTTTTAAACACGAAGGCTTATGTTTTCTAAACCAGATTTCCCCCCCAAAAAGTCATTTCATGACCCCATGCCCACTCCTCCATTGCAATAAACAGCAGACAAGGAGCAAACGGTATACGTTTAGCACTGAATTCCAGTATTCTCTTTCTGTTGACACAAGATCAAATGCAGAACTAATTTCATGGTGTCTAAGAGGCACAGCCTATGGCAGGTGATTTTAAAGAGTCATGATCAAATGAACAGTTCTTAACTGTTGGATGTGGGAAAATGTCAGTCAGCAGAATGTCAACAGGTAAAATGATGGGCAGTCATCTGTCAGTGGCATCTCCCCCTACCCCTTGAATATTTGACAAGCAAGCTGGAGCTTTTCCACACTAGGTTGTTAATCGTTGTATCTGTTTTGGTTTCATTGCAGAATTGAGATCCGAGCTCTACATAAAGAGCTTTTCCTTTCCTGCTTTTCCAGTACATAACTTCTAGGTGGCACTGTGCTATAGTGGAAAAGCACAAATACATAAGTAGGAAATTACCATTTCTTTCACTTTCAGAAATAATACCCCATTTCCCCACTATAAAAGTCTCTAGGAAAGTGTTCTTAAAAAACAGAAGCAAAACTGGAGGATCACAATGTCATCTAAAGAACCCGTAAACAACCATGGGTAAGGAATCATGAGTGCAAAAGAAATGCCTTGTGTAGAAAAGCTCCTAAAGGTGCAATCCTCTGCATGATTAGACAGGAAAAAAAGCCTACAACTCCCAGCAACCCCTGCCAGCCATGGCTGGCTAGGGCATGCTGAGAGTTGTAGGCCTTTTTTTCTGTCTAAACATGCAGAGTATTGCACCGTAAATGCCTAATTAAGCATTTCTCAAACTGTGGGCCTCAGCTCACTTTCACCAGTGGGTCTAAGCCCACTTTTAGGTGGGTCTCAGAGACTCTCAGTTCTGCAGACTGCGCAGTGCCTCTTTACTTGACCGCCCTGTGCCGTGGCCACACCATGCACCCTGCATAGGCAGGTGTGGCAGCAGGAGTTGGTGATGGCAGAGCACAATAGCAGCAGCAGGCTTCACTCAGCAAACACACACACACACACGACTTATCGCTAAGTAGATACTTTTAAAGTAAATAACATAAGATTTCTTAGGTATTATAAGCTTGATGGTTACAGACTTTGTAAGTGTAGATTCTTAATTGTTACTCATACTGTGAGGTAAGGAAAACCACAGAACATGTCTCCTTGCTAAACCCTAGCAAGTGTCAGTTAACTGTAGGACTAGTGTAACTGTCAGAGAGAGAGAGAGAGAGAGAGAGAGAGTGAATGGAATTTTGAACTTGTTGCCAGGCAACGTCCTGCATTCCCTCCCCTAATACCATTAAGTGGTTTGCTCCAGAGAAGCTTGGTTTCTGCCTTTGCCCTTTAACTAGACTATAAGAGTCTATCTTAACCCTTTACTGGGCAGTCAGCTTAAAAACCTCCCTGCAGAGTTGACATCTTCTCATCGTATATTCCAACAGTTGGTTAGAGAGCAAGGCTAATATTTTAATAATAATTTTTTGAAAAAAAACAAACCCTGGACATAAAGAGGAGGGAGTTAAGAGAGGGAAGCTGTTTTAGGAGGAAATGAATGTAAAAGAAGCAGGAGGGAGGGATAAAAGAAACTGGTTGTTGGGGCTTGCGTATAAGCTAAGTGTGAAAGGAGAAGGGGAGAAGAAATGACAGGAGATGAGTAAGAATTCTTTGAGAGGCATGGGTGGGGAGAGAAAATAATATAAAATAAAAAGTTGTTTCTGGATCAGAGCCTCTGGATCAGCAAATTCTGTCTGAAATGGGGAGGTTGAATAATGATTCCTCCAGAGCCAATGTCTGTCCTTCACTTGAGAAAGCTGAACTATGGAACTCTCTAATACAAGAATATAGCTGTGGCAAAGAATTTGGGAATTTCCAAAGAGAGATTAGATATCAATATAAAATGATATCAGTAATTGTCAGCTGATTATGACAAACCACCATTGTGACTGGAGCCAACTCCGCTACCATTTGTGACTGGTGGGCCTTTGTCATTTTCAGCTCTCAGGTGAGCCCTGGGAGTAGAAAGTTTGAGAACCCCTGGCTTAATTCATATGTAGCTGCTGCATTGCCTCTGATAGCTACATTCTGGAAAGAAGCCCCCCCCCCCCAAATCATAGCAGGTATGACAGGTCAACTATCAGGTTTTGTGCAGAGTTGGCATTGCTATCAGTCTTTGAAGGTGACAATAAAGCCTTGCTTCATAAGGATCTAATCAGAAAGCTAATGGCACCAGCGAGGTTGGAAGTGGCCAAATGGCTGGAACTCTCAGCGGGTCTGTCTGTACAAGGTTGAATTGAGAGGGTGTAGCACAGTGATGGCGAACCTATGGCACGGGTGCCACAGCTGGCACGCAGGGACCTATGGCACGGGTGCCACAGCTGGCACGCAGGGACCTCTCTGTGGGCACTCGAGCCATTGGTCACCGGATCACGAAAAGACTGTCCCCTTCTGCAAAACACTAATGATCTTGTTCTTTCTCACAGTGTGGAACAGAATGATTTTATTCTAGAATTCCTGTTACAAAATTCTTTTCTACATTGTTATCACGTTTAAAAGATTTTGAGGAATGATGCACAGAGCATGGCTTGGATGTAAAGCCCTAACAGTTGACCTGAGTGCTGCATGTGTTGCTCTCAAACTAACGGAGTATGAGCCAAGGTTTGACCAATTATCAGCATGCATGCAATAGCAAAAATCACATTAATTGTGCAAAAGCATGCCCAATGCAAACTTTTACCTAATGCAGTGTTTGCAGTCCAAGACATAAAGTGTTTAAAATGTGTTAAGCACGTTTAGTTTTCTTGTTTATCTTGCTCATCCTAGTACAAGTTGACTTTTACTTTTACTAATCCGACACCTGTAGAAGCAGGGAAAGGACCCGGGGTAAAGCTTGCCCCATACAATTTCAGTCTGGCATATAATCATATTACAAGTTGAGAATCCCTTATCCAAAAATACATGTGCCTAATTATTTAAAAAGTTTGTATAAATTCCCTTCAGGCTATGTGTACAATGTAGTAGTATAATAATTTTTTGAGTTGATTTGCTTTCAACAAAAAACTGTTTGTATCATTGAAAGCTCTGTTATTGTGTTTTTCTTTTAAGACAAAATATGTTAATTAGTTCGGACAACTGTATGAGTTGTTTTTCTAAAACTAAAACCTCGGTATTCAGGTTTAATTGCAGTGTTGGCACTTTGAAATAAATAAGTTGGTTTTGTGTTGCAGTTTGGGCACTCGGGCTCAAAAAGGTTCGCCATCACTGGTGTAGCAGGTCGCACTCTCTGAAAAGCTAACACACAAATTGAGAGTGGCCAGTGGAGTAGAAAATCATGTTTGTGAGTATACGATATTCCTTCACTATCTTTGCCAAAAAGACCTCCTCACCATACATTCCACCTACCGCCCAACTCAAGTTTTGGAAGGATGCTTTTTGACCGTTCATAGAAAACAAAAGGAAGCCTAAACTGTTCATAGAAGATCAAAATATGTTTTTGAATGGATGATTCTAGAATCATCATTCCTTGACGTTGTTCTGTTTTATTTTCTTTGTTTATTTATATTTCTTGTTTGAAAATGAAAACATTAAAAAAAAGAAAAGAAACTTAAATGCCAAGTTCTCCACTGTGAAGGTCAGGTTTTTGCCCCCCTTTCCCTTTGGCTCAGACATATGGGAAAAATCTTTTTTACGGCTTTCCTTATCAGTTTTCAGGTTACTTGATTATAATTTTCTAAGATTTTCTACTCAGGCCTTGTATCATTCAGTGTGTTCCAATTAATCTCAATGGTGCCGGTACCAGCAGCATTTTGAAACAGATTTGTTATCGTATAAAACAAATGTGTTTATTTCCATGCCATTAGATGTACTTCTATTTTGTTAAAATGGTATTTCCACTCCTGTTTTTTGTTTTAAGTCTTGTGCCGTATTTGCTTTTTCAAAAAGGATGGATGGAAGAGGCAGAATTTGAGCAATGAGGTCACATAAGGTAATCACAACAACTTCTGAAGTGGCAGTACTGCATAGAGACATACACATACAACTAAATAGATAAGTTGCTACCTTTGTGGACCAAATTCAGTCATTTGCAAATTCTGTCCACGTTTACAGAACTCTTCTGTCAGGAGGAACAGAAAGATAGTTTAGGTCTGACTTGCACAAGGTTTCTAACAGAGGTTAATGCCAGTTTGAAACCATGATGTAACATGTATCAGACCTGTGCTGTCTGCTCTGTAAATTTTGGAGATCTGTGTAGAATGGTACCGTATTTGAAAATGAGCAAAATCTCCTACCTCAATTTATCTTGCTTCAAACCTCTGTGCTTGTATTTCTTCATTTCATTTCTTTTATTACATTTCTATACTGCCCAATAGCCAAAACTCTCTGGGCGGTTTACAAAGATTAAAATCCTAAAAATACAATATAATAACATAATATAAAACTATTTACATACAAAAATATAAAACAATTTTAAACAATCAACAATAAAAATTCCAGGACCTGTTAAAACTTTATCATATGCTGTCAAATGCCTGGGAGCAGAGGAAAGTCTTAACCCGGTGCTGAAAAGATGACACTATTGGCGCCAGGCTGACCTCACTGGAGAGAGCATTCCAGAATCGGGGGACCACCACCAAGAAGTCCCTTGTTGCCATCCTCCAAACCACCTTTGGAGGAGGAACTTGGAGGAACACCTTAGATTATGAATGTATTGTATGGATAGGTTCATACCGGGAGAAGCACTCCATCAGGTATTACATTTATATTACATTTATGTCCTCCTCCAAGGAGCTCAGGGCAGTGAACATGGTCTTCCCCCCGCTATTTTATCCTCAAAACAACCCTGTGAAATTTGTTAGGTGTGGGGCCAGACTAGATGTTCACTTAATACATAGTATGCAGCTACATACCTTGGTTTTTCCTTAAATAATTACAAACACCTGAGGGGGATGCAATACTTACAAAGGCAGTGTGCAGGGAAAGGAGGCTTATCTCTTCAGCTCCCCTGCCCCCACTGTGATAGGAATGGAAATGGGGCCTTAGGAAAAAAGCTATCACCAATGGGAACTTTTTTTCTAAGGCTCTTAGGCATTAGGAGCCCCACACCTCTGGAATAAGTTGCCATTGGGAGTCCACCAGGTCTCATCATTGCAGGCTTTTAGGAAGGCCCTGAAAACCTACTTTCCTCTGGCCTTCCCCTGATGATCTTTTATCAGACTGGGTTGTAGCTAAAGTTGCATGTGGTAGGTTTTGTTTTTATGCTGGTGTGTTTGTTGTTTTTAGGATGTTTGCTGCTGCTGTTGTTTTTACTGTTTTTATTACTGTATCGGTTTTTATTATGTGAGTTTTATTCTTGTACGCCGCCTTGGGAGGGCTCCTACCCTGAAAGGCAGCCAGAAATATTTTAAATAAATAGGGTGAATTTCTGTTCTGATTGAGGTGGGAGAATCAAGAAGTAAGCCTCCCTAATACTCTAATTACCGGTACTCCCCAATACTCTAATTCAGCATGTATGGAAACTGTATCCTCTGATATGGAAGCCATGTTCCTAAACCAATGTGTGGAAGGGGAGAGCTTATGGTTTCTCAGTGAAAAATGCTCTCTGCAGGTGCTCAGATACATTGTCATCACATCACTGCTTCATATTTTCTGGGGCTGAGCCTTAGCATTAGAACAAGTTCTGAGCACCGTCAAGTCCTGGCTCCTATTCTTAAATCTTGTTTGAAGCTGCTGACTATGGAAAGAGCCTATCATGTGTTTTTCACTTCTTGACTCCAGTTCCGTGTGACTTGCCTCACTTCAGAGGTTCCTAATTTCAGGGGTTGTGGGCAAGGGACTGCTGGATTGCACAAACACATTCACTAAATCAGGCTCTATAAATGGGAAACAAAAAAAGCACAAAACAGATGTGTATTTAAAAGCATCGTAATTGTTGTATCTGAATGAGAACTGGCATTTTCACCAGGCATTAAAAAGAGGGGGGGGGGAGAGAACCTAAAAGTACAATAGAAACTAAATCAGACTGATTGACTTACCTTTATGGATATCACAGTTATCCTAAAATAATTGAATATGTGTGGAAATACAGGGTGTGCTTTTAAGGGCATGTTGCAGAGCAGATGATCATGCAACTGGCTAGGTGTGCCCAACTGGAATATGGAAAAAGTTCCTTGAACACGCAGGTAGTTTCCTCTCTGGTATACCCCTGCAGCAAGAGGAGTTGGAAGTGAGAAGCGTAGACTGCACGTCCCATGGCATGGCGGGGAACTGATGGGGAACCATTGTAGACAGAAGCACCTGATGTATTTTAATGTGTTTTATTTAAATCCATTTAAAATGGTTTCATAAGCCACTGTGAAATAAGGGAGGGTGTTGCCCTCACTCCCAGCAGGGTAAGCAAGGTCAAACAATTACCAAAGTAGGCTGCCACCACCCCTCACGTCCACCTCAGCCTGAGCCAGGGTACTCTCAGACCTTACAGGACACCCCTAGGGCTTAAGAAATAAGGGTCCAAGCCAGCACCCTCTATTTCACGCCCTAGGCCTGAAACTTTAAATAGCAGTTAATCAAGCAAAAGGCTCTGAATTTAGTACCAAGGCTTACTTGGAAGGAAGCACACCTAACTCTTGAGGTAGGTGTTAAGTTTATTTACAGGGGAAAGTGGGATAAAAAGGCACACAAGAACCAGAGTAACATTTGGAAACAACACTTAAGGCAAAAAATAACAGAAGTTACCTAAATTTGCCATTTATGTTACCCAAACATAGGTCTTCAAATAGGACAGGGACTGGTCCATTATCCAGAGAGTCACAAGTCCAAAGGCAAGCTGAAGCATGAAGATGGGCGACTACAGCCCCATCTTTTATGCTCAAGCCCCCAACAACTCTAAGGAGATCTCTGTTAACCAATCACAGACTGACTGGAACAGTGCTCTCAAATCCCTAAGGGGGGTGGGGTAGAGGTTTCCACAGGAATGCAGCTGAAACCATTCAATCCAATTAACTGAGCCTTACTCTGACTTTGGAGCTAGAGACATCTCAAGATAACAGTCACACAGGTGGTTGCATCACTACATGCAACTTCAGCCTGGCCAAGTGGAGTCTTACAGACAGAGCACAAAAAGAAAATAGAGTTCTTGACAGTTGCCTTGAGTGCCATTTTTTGGTAGAAAGGCAGGGTATAAATCAAATAAATAAGTGTGTTTGTGCTCTGAGGGCTATGATGAGATTCGGAAGCATTTCATGAGTTTATTTATTTATTTATATTTATACCCCGCCTTTTTTCCAAGCCAAGGCGGCTTACATAATCCTCCTCCTCCTCCATTTTATCCTCACAACAACCCTGTGAGGTAGGTTAGGCTGAGAGTCAGTGACTGGCCCAAAGTCACCCAGTGAGTTTCATGGCTGAGTGGGGACTAGAACCTGGATCTCCCGAGTCCCAGTCCAACACTCTCACTACTACGCCACACTGGCTCCCCGTGTGAATAAGTCCTCTGAATAAGTGCCATGAAAGCATCCCCTTATCTGATCTTTCTCTCCCCACCTCGAATACTAGAACCCGGGGTCATCCCTTGAAGCTGATAGGTGGGAGATGCAGGACAGATAAAAGGAAGTACTTCTTCACACAGCACATAAACTACAGAATTTGCTGCCACAAGATATAGTGGTGATGGCCAGCAACTTGGAAAGCTTTAAAAGAAAATTAGACAAATTTATGGAGGATAAGGCTATCAAGGGCTACTAGTCATGATGACTATATGTTACCTCCAGTATTGGAGGATGTGTGAAAGTAGAGTGAGCATTCACTTGTTGTTCATATGCTGAACTTGAAGTTGCATGCTGCCTAGAAAAACATGTTTCCCCAGACCTGAATGTGGTATGTGTCAAAATCAATATGTCTGAGCTTGAGCAGATCATCATGTCCACCAGCCCACAAACAAGTTATTCATTTAGGAAAGCAAAAAATAATCAGACTATTTTACAGAGTAAAGACTGCAGCAGCACTATCAATATTGTATCCATCTACTGATTATAGGTGGTATGAGTTAGGATTCAAAGCTTAAGAAAAAAAGGTTCCTGGTTCTTTGAAAACCAAATGTTTTCCAGTTCTCTATCTGAGCACTAGTGTTCCATTCCAAGAAGCTATCAAATAGAGGAAAAGGCTATCAGTGGCTACTACTCATGATGGCTATATATTACTTCCAGTATTGGAGGCAGTATGCCTCTATATACCAGTTGCTGGGGAACATGAACAGGAGGGTGCCGCTGCACGCATGTCCTACTTGTGAGCGTCCTGTAGGCATCTGGTTGGCCAGTGTGGGAACAGAATGTTGGACTAGATTTGGCCTTGGCTCTGATCCAGCATGGCTCTTCTTACGTTCTTAACACACATGCACAAACACATGCAAGAGCGTGCGAGACTCCACGAGAGAAGTTAGGTATAGTTCATTGTATCATCTAGTTTATATAAACAGGAAAGAAGCTATCGAATGTATCTTTACAAAACTGTTAACATTTAATAGTGGTCATGTTCCTGGAGAGTGTAAGTCTTTGCTGTGTAAGTAGTAGAAACCAGCCTATGGTTTTCTGTCATTTTTCTTTCTGTCATCAACCATGCCCGGACACTGGTACAAACAATACCAAATAGCCATTAACTGATAGCAAATGAAGCGTACAGTACACCAAGATGAATAACTGAGAATAACTGTACCCCCAAACTGGTATGTGAAGTATGTGCTAAGATGTTTCAGAAATCATCACAATAGGGTTTTGGGGCAGTGCGGGGAGAGAGCAAAAAGTTAATTGCCAACTTCTTCCTTGCAAAAAAGTGGTGATAGCCCTCTTGGTCCATTAGAAAAAAACCCAAATAACAGTAATACCATTTTTATGACCAACACTGTCACAAAGCAGTGAGCAAGTTCTAAAGTCCTGGTGAATGCAAAGCTGGATCATTTCTTTGTAAGTCATCCTTGCTCTAAATCTGAGTATGTGTTTCTAACAGCCTCTCAGGATATTACTCTTTTAGAAAGCTCCTCCCATTTTTGTTCCTTCCTTGCTTTATCTATATTGCTTGCTAAACAGGTTTGATCAAAGAATGCAAATACCAGGTGATGTCTTGCATATTTTTCACAGGCATTGTGTACTGCACACATGTTATCTACATATCTTCTCTGCTTGGTGAGAATATTACTAAGAGAAAGTCTTCTTTATTTGGGTGTTTACACACAGAACCCCCCCCCCCCATCTTGGTTGTGCTTATTTGGTGTACCCAAGACAGGAAAGCGACAGAGCCAGTGCAAACCAAACCTGCTCTGGTTCCCTGCATGTCTGAATGGTGATAATGGAGAATTCTGGGCTGGACATACAGTCCACAGGATAGCTGCAATGTGGGTGTGAGAGAAGCCTTTATGCAATTCCAGTTGTGCACTGCAGCATGACATTAGAATAGAGGACATTTCCTGCATGGCTGCATCCTCAAGCCTAAGAGACTTTCAGATGGAAGGATTTGACATCTGCAAGCCAAAGGGGGATTATGCTGATCTGCGAGCTCAGCTGATTGCTGCTAGTCCAAATAAGCAAGTAAGATCCGCATGGAACACCACAGGCAGCATGGCACACAACACCTATGGTGCAAAGTCATCCCAAATAATGCCAGCCTCCCCCCTGCCCCATGTTAGCTTGTACTTCCTCTTTCACTTCCTATTTTGGTGCTATAGTTACAGGGGAAGCTGCCAACTGCAAGCCCCTTGATTTGCCAATCAGATCTGGAGATCCTTTCAGGGGCAATGCGAGTGCTGGCAAAAGGCCAATAATAAATTATTCCCAGTAGTTTCCTGAGGAAAGTCTTTCGGATTCTCATGAGCGCTTCTAAAAACACAAGCATTTATTCAATTTAGTCTATTTCAGTTTGATTTGTGGATTCATAAAGCACTGCTCCAGCCTTCTGCAACTCCAACTGTTCCAGCCTTCTCCTAGATCAGTGTTCTCCAACGATGCTGGCTGGGGCATGCTGGGAGTGTAGGCCAAAAACATCTGGGGACCCAAGGTTGGAGAACACTATCCTAGAAGTTTTGGACAACAACTCCCAGCATTCCAGATAATTGGCCATGCTGTCTAGGGCTGATAGGAGTTGAAGTCCAAAACATCTGGTGGGCAACAAGCCAGGGAGGGCTGCAGGAGGTTTCTGAAGAATGTTTGGTCTACTCAGCTCCAGTAACAGCACCATTCAGAAATGTACTGGCCATGTCTGATCTCATAGTTATGAACAGAGCTGAAACTAGTCAGTGCTCACCAAATAATATTCATAATTATACCCATAAGAATCTCAGTTTCATCGTCATCGTCATAATCATCACCATTTATTTGTATCCTGTTTTTTCCTCCAAATGGAAGCCCAAAGTGACTAACAAACTCTCAGCCTAACCTACCTCACAGGGTTGTTGTGAGGATAAAGTGGAGAGGAGGAGGATTATGTAAGCCACCTTGGGTTCCTTGCAGGAAAAAAGGCGGGGTATAAATATAATAAATAAACAAACAAACAAAATCATCATATAAAATACAATAACATCAAATAAAATATAAAAAGACAACAGTATAAATATATCTAATAAAAATATAAACAAACTTTCCATGTTAATATTAAGTCAGCTAATAAATACACAATTCATAAATATATTGAACAAAATATTCAACTCCATCTGATACGGCAGCTGCGCCCCTTCCTTCCTAATCACCTGCTCCCATCAGTGGTTTATGCCTTGGTCTCCTCTCGCCTAGACTACTGTAATGCGCTCTATGTGGGGTTACCCTGGAAGACAGTTCGGAAGCTACAGCTGGTACAGAACGCGGCGGCTCGCCTGGTTAAAGGCAGCTGCCGGCGGGATCACATCACTCCAGTGCTCAAGGAGCTGCACTGGCTACCAGTTGCTTGCCGAGCCGAATTCAAGGTGTTGGTTTCGACCTTTAAAACCCTATATGGCTCCCCGTCCAGTCTATCTCAAGGAGCGTCTCCAGCAACACCGAGTAGGCCGCTCAACAAGATCTGCCACAGACGGCCTTCTCCTTGTCCCTTCAGTCAGAGCAGCTAGACTGGTGGGGACTGTGGCGGCCCCCGTACTGTGGAACTCTCTCCCGAGTGACCTCCGCCATGCCCCTTCTCTGCTGAGCTTCCGCCGCTCACTAAAAACTTGGCTGTTCAGGTGGGAATATCATGGGGTGGGCTAAGATTTTAAAATTTTATCCTGTTTTAAATGTATTTTATCCTGTTTTTATCTTATGTACATCGCCCAGGGTGGCCGGTTTGCCGGCCAGATGGGCGATAAATAAATGTAAATAATCAATCAATCAATAAATAAATAAATAAATACAACCCATATTTTAACCAAAAATACACACTTATACCTCACTCCAGCAGCCAATATAGTAAACTGTTTGGATGTACCATTAAAAGATACAAATCCACCCTGAAAAGTTACAAATCCAAGGCATAACAAATTAATCCAATTATTGTACATCACCCTCATCATCATACCCTGAAACCTGCTCATGTCAAACCTGTCCTCTCACCACAGGTTAATACAGATGAAGAAAGAGGGAAGGTAACTAGCTGTTAAAAATTGACTTTGATAAACACTAACATGTGAACGTCTGTCTTTCTTTTTAACCTTTGACTCATTTGCTCAAATCTGCAAACATCTGCTTGGGACTCTCATAATTTCAGTAGAATTTACTTCCAAGTCACAACGATTAGGATCACCATTAGAAAAAGCAGTCCTGGTGTTAGCACCCTAGGACAGATCCCCTATTAAGGACCACTTGAAATAATGCCTGCCCTGGGCACCCTACACCGGGTGGCTGGACCTGAAAGCCACCATTTTGGCTTCCCTCAATGCCCCAGAGAAGCGCTACATAGGGGGCATTGTGGGGAATTTGAATGGTGGCTCCATTTTACTGCTCATTATGGCACTTTTGCTGCTGACCGCTACAGCCAGGTAAGTCAGCAGCAGCCTACAGATGTAGGAGGGCACCCACCACAAGGCCCCCTCAAACATGAAAAACAAGCGCTTTTCATTTCAATTGCTATGGATGATGCATTACAAAGTTCAGCTGCTCACAAGGTACACAGACAAGGTACATAATATTGTGCACATTAATCCCTCATAGCAAATTACAAGTTTACAAATAATCCCTGCCTTCACAGGCAAGACACTCTTCTCTCTGCCTCTGACACTCATCTGTAAAATGGGGATAATGATTCTGGACTACTGTACATGGCTGTTGTAAGGATTACTGAGATAATGTATGTGTGAAGCCCTTTGAAAACTTTAAGTGTGCTGTAGTAGTAGGATTGGATTGTCTTCTGTTGACAAAATTAAATTCAAGTCTTGAGTCTCTTAACAAGACTCCTCTTGAGGTACAGATGAAGATGGAAGGTGAGCTGGAAAAAAATCCTTCAAATTAAGTTTACACACTGATTAATGCTGCTTATCTGGATGTAAGTCCCACTGAATTCAGCCGGAGCCGAAGCCCCTTAACTGTAAACATTTGAGTTAGTTCTGGCAAATTATGTCTTAAGAAAAAGCCATAAGCACACCAAAGATCCCTCAACATGGCCTAAACAGCCAGTTTCATAAACTGACAATGGCTCAAGAAATTACGGTACAGCCTTCCATTCCATTTTCTTTTCATTCTTTCTTTTGTAAATCCAGTATGACTGCATATTTTAGTTAACAGACATGTGTTTCAAACAGGGTTATTTTCTGATGACGGATTAAAGCAGAAATGGGTTGACTTCACTGCCGCAACGATTCCTTTCTTCTTCTTTTAAGAAATAGAAGCTCCATGGTCTGATGTGTTTAAATTAACAAAGCAAGAGGAAATTCATCTCTTAAGAGTCAAGGCAAGAGTAATCCATGTTAAGTGTTCGTTCTTGCTTAAGTACGTACACAGTACCTTGCCGGATCAGGCCAAACTCTATCTAGTCCAACCCTGTTTTCAAGTGTCCCAGCAACAAGCAAGTGCTAGACAGACCACTAGAAATTGGCCAATAGCCTACTATTGGGCCACTGTCTACTTTCTGTCCATCCATGGATTAAGAGATAGAAACAGAGTGGTAATGTTAGGAAAAATCATTGCCTCAAGGTAAAAGCTGACTCTTCTCCAGAATATTTTTTTCTATGCGTATTCTTTCTTTCATGAGCTCAGGGGTAGTAGGTTTCCCAAAAATCTACAAATATTGAATAGGAAATTATTATTATTATTATTGTTGTTGTTGTTGTTGTTGTTGTTGTTGTTGTTGTTATCATCATCATCATCATCATCATCATCTACCACCACCACCACCACACTTCTGCTTACTGTAAGTATAAAATGTTCAAATGTAAAAAATTATCACATCAATACGTTTGAGACATGTATCCCACCTGTATTTTTAATTAGGCCCAACTAATACACTCAAGGAACCATGTGGCTGGTCCTTGAAGTACAGCTGTGTGGACGCTGTTAGATGCTCATCTGAATTTGTCACTAGAAATTTCTAGAGCTGAGATAAAATTTCTCAGAAGATATTTTTCCTCGAGAGATTTTTTCCAGACAAAATTACCAAGAAGTTTCTTCTTCCCACCCCCTTGAAAAAGACGACCATTTTGCTAAATAGGATGAATCTATTTGTGTTCAACCAGGGGTGGGAAACCTCAGGCCTAGGGGCCAAATCAGGCTCTCCTGGGGTCCCAATCTGACCCTCCAGGGTTCCCCTGATAGCCACACCCCCTTTCCCCCAACAACCAACCGTTTGGTGGTTTCCCAGCTTTTGAGCAGTTTTCCCCATTCAAAAAGGCTGAAATGCCTTTCACAGGGCTTAGTTATTGACAGTAAGAGCTTTAAGCTACAATATGCTGGTATTTTGGCCCCAGCCCTTTCGCCTTTAGCCCCACCCCCTTTGCCTTTAGCCCCACCCCCAAGAGCTCCTGAGAAATAGAATTTGGCCCTCGGGCTGAAAGAGGTTCCCCACCCTTGTGTTAAACATTATGGTAGTGATGTGGGGGGACAAGCCTTCTCTTCCACTCCTATGTCTCATTGTGATCTCTGTCATTTGCTCTGCCTTCATAGTTCCCTCTCCGAGTCAATGGCTGGGTCCACACAACACGCTACGCCTCAGTAGATTAAGTGGCAGAGTGGCTTAGTGTGTTGTCTGAACCCTGTGTGGTGGTTTATAAGCCAAGCTGTTGTGTGGTTTATAAACCACCCTGCTAAGCCATGGCTTGCAGTAGGGTTAAGAAAACCCTCCTGGGTTTAGCTTGTCGTCTGAACCTGGATGACAGGCTAATCCACTGAGAAGCCAAAGAGGCACAGAGCCCCTTGGCAAGAGCAGCAAAAAAGGGCGCCACTCTTGCCAAGGGGCTGGCAAAGGGTGCTTTCCACTCCCCCCAACCTTTTTTTTAATTTAAAGTAAAAGAAATAGATAGCAGTGGGCTGAATGGACACAGTGTCCATGCCAAATTGGAACTTTGTAGCCCACTGCTAACTATTTCTTTTACTTTAAAAAAAAAAAAAGTTGGGGGGAGTGGAAAGCACCCTTTGCAGCAGAATCTTGGGGGGGCTCATGTCCCCCTGGGCTGCCCTCACTTGCCAGGTGTGGATAACCCAGAGGCACAAGCCCCCTAAAAAACTCAAGATCCTGCAAAAAGGGTACTTGGGGGCACTCCCTCAATTCCCCCCTTCCACGTGGGGGTGCTGGGAAGCCCCAACTGTCCACTCAGTTTTGCCTTTTACCCCAAGTCAGTAGCACCTTGGGAAGTGGCAAAACCAGTGGAAATCCCCTGTGCTGGGGGGGGGGGATTAGTGCAAATGACAGCTTGGGGGGGACTTGGTGCTCCTGCGGTGTACCCTGGGATATCTGCAGGAGGATCAATGAAGGTGATGGAGATGGCCAGGGAACCCTGCTGTGCCTGATCATTAGTCGGGCACAGCTGGGGGCCCAAGCAAATTTAAGCCCACAGAGGCTTCAGAGCCTCTGTGGGATTAAAGTGCTGTGTGAACCCAGCCAATATAAATGAGGAGGATGCATACATAGAGAGAAGTTCCCAGTAGCTGCTTCCTAGCCATGGGGAGGTTCACCAGAGCTTTAGCCTGGACTCAAGAGAGATTTTATAAGGGCAAAAATGCAGCAGCTTTGAATAAGTAAAGAGTTATTGTAGTTGTATATCTCTAAATTGTACCTTCATTTTAAAAAAAACCCAACAAATGTCATTGCTTAAATATATATTTACGAATTTGACATCTTCTGAGCCTTATCAAATAGGGAGGGTTATAAGCCTAAATAAATATTGACCTGGTAAG
Source organism: Shinisaurus crocodilurus (assembly GCA_021292165.1). NCBI lineage: Eukaryota > Metazoa > Chordata > Lepidosauria > Squamata > Shinisauridae > Shinisaurus > Shinisaurus crocodilurus. Next base: position 32,808 of record JAHFWL010000273.1, on the reverse strand, counting down.
CTGGGGAATTCATGCATTGCCAAGCAATGCATTTTATTCTCTCAGCTTTACCTCTGAAAACCTGTTTAACTTTTTACTTTTCTTTTTTTACTAGGAACTATTGTAATCCCCATAGTCTCCCTTGGACGTGGCAGTGCCCTGGGGAAGACCTTCACAAACTCCTGGGCTAAAGAACTGCCTTGGGTTTAACAATGGCTTATTGTAGCAACTAGTAAAGAATGTGACCAAAGGAGCTGCTATGGGTGTGGCCAGGTAACAGCAGCCAGCCCTCTCTCTTCTACCTGCTCAGGTGGTTTAGCTTTAAAGCAGCTGAGAAGGTAGCTCAGTACACTAGCACCTGTTGGAGCTCTGCATTCTGGGTGGTAACTGAGCAAACTGGAAATATGTCTTGCTAGAGGGAACATTTGGAGGCACAAAGGAGAAGGCAGAAATAAAGATGAAGAAACATAATTCCGTGCAGGGAACTTTTAGCCGATTCTTCGGGAAAAAACATGCCAGCAACAATTCCAACAGCTCCCTCTACGTCACCAACCCCCCTTGGATCTTCACGCAGGAGGTCAACTCTGACAACCTGGCAAGCTCTGGTCAGTATACACTCTTTCAGCATGTACTGGAAGTCCTCTTTCCCTTCCCCTCTTCTTGAGCTTTCAGGGGTGGGAGAGGACTTCTGTGTGTGGGAACCAATTTACACTCGCACTGTGCAACCTCACCTGATCAGGCTCTAACTTGTAGAATATTTAGCCATGGGGGCAACCGGCAAACGCAGAAGTGGGATGAGTGAATCTGACATTGGTTTGGTGCTTCATTTGTGCAGAGAGAGAGAGAGAGAGAGAGAGAGAGAGAGAGCACCTTATGAAGCAGCCCTTCAGTTGGGAAAACTACAGGGAGCATTTGGAAGGAATGACTGGATTAAAGAGAAACATGCTGGAACCTGTAAAACTAAACTAGCAGCCTGTGATCAGCTCTCTTAAAAAACCAAAACAAAACAAACAAACAAAAGCACAAGAGGAATGGGTGGATTCCCAGGGGTCTCCTGTAAAGCAAGGATATGGGAGCTGATCAACCAGATAGCTGTAAATAAATCTCTGACCTTGTTTGCAAGAGATTTAAGTTACACTGATTACAGCCATAAGGAAGCCTTTGGGGGGATATCTGTGGGTGCCTCTGGTTCTGACAGCAGGAGATTTGTTTATTCTGTAGATTTTATTTCCCTCCTGTATTTTGTAATTGTGGTACAACAGCCTGGAGGCTCAGGTGGGTGGGTGCCAACCCTGGCATTGGAGCAGTGCTGAATGTCAGCTGAGAGAATGGGGATTGATCTGGCACATTGCCATCCACCAAGCGTTGCTGCTGCGCAACATCTCGCTACAACAGTGGATTGTGCAAAAATCCCACGCAAGTGCCACTGGAACCAAGGAAGGTTGCGCAGCAAAGTTCTACATAGATCGCACCCTAGGAGGCCACCAGAGTTATGTAATGTGTACCTTGTGTGTAGATTCAAGATAGGTAGTGGCGCTGACTCTGTCTCAATATCCAGGACAGTGAGGTTTTGGATGGAAGGGAGACCTAAGCAATGAGAGAGAGAGAGAATAATTGTCTGAGATTAAATGGAATGTGAAGCTTTGTCCTTTGGCTTGTTTCTAGTTCAAAGAGTGAGCCAGTTCTTTGCTATGGGGAAAAAAACACCCCTTTCTCAGTGTTTAATTAGCAAGCTATGTCCCAAGTCTGTGACAAATATCTGTCACCCAGAAGCTCTTCTAGGTACTAAAGTTAGGAGTAAGTCTCTTCTGATGCCAAATCTCATATAGAACGCTTTGCAGGATCAGGCTCCTGTGTTCAGGAATTCCCATGTAGTGGGCTGTTAGGGTGCCAAGACTGAATGACAGTGGTAATATTTTATCCTAAGGATTTAAGGGTGTGATTTGCAAAGAGCACCTCTGTTGCCGTTCTTCATGTTCCCTACTGTTTTTCTTGTTCCCTGTCCACACTTGCTTCCTTTTTTCAGGATTGTGGGATGTCCTTTCAGTTGCATAATAATACATGTCTTTAAAAATACGTAAAAACAAACCTATTTGTTGAATCAGCATAGGCCTTACTATATGAAGCAATGCAAAGCTGCCACTTTGGACAGCAGATTACAGAGGGGTCTCCAGTCTCCACCTCTGTGTGTCATTCTAAAGTAAACTTAAGGAGGGCATGGGGCAGAAAGGGGGATGGATCAATTTTTCTTTTCACTTCTGTTGCAAAAGTATCTAAGGCTGGTACTGTGGTGTATATGTACACACACGCCCATACACCTGAGCATTCTTAAACGCACACACAGAACAACTTCACCGAAATACAAAAACGAGAGGAGGGCTCCATCTCTATTGGATCAAGCAGCTCATAGAATCATAGAATAGGGGAGTTGGAAGGGGCATATAAGGCCATCGAGTCCAACCCCCTGCTCAATCTAGGCCAGGGCTCTCCAACCTTGGGTCCCCAGATGTTGTTGGACTACAGCTCCCAGAATCCTTTGCCATTAGCCATGCTGGCTGGGTATGCTGGGAGCTGTAGACCAGCAACATCTGGGGACCCAAGGTTGGAGAGCCCTGATCTAGGCTATGCGACATCAACCCTTCCCCATGGGAAAATGCCCTATACAAAGTGGTGAGTAGATACAGATGTGTATATTCAGCATTGTTTTTAATAAAAAAAGTTCCACAGTGAAGTAGGAGCAATGAGACAATATCTGGAATGTTGATTGATAAAAACAAAAATGCTGAGAAGGTTACATATCCAAATCTGAGGCTGAAACTGACAGATGAGTCCTCAAAAAATCATTTTGCTGTTCCCTTTAGTAAATGGCTTATAAGACACTTATGTTAGCTCACTTGATTTGGGATGGTCTTAAGCTGCAATCCTATACACACTTTCCTGGGCGTAAGCCTCATTGAATTCAATGGGACTTACATCTGAGTAGACATGCATAGGATTGCACTTTTAGTCACCCTTGTGTTGTCCTCCATGCCCTACAACATGGGTGGGTAACCTTTTTGCCCCTGCGGGCCACATGTGGTGGTGAGCAGTGGGTTGGGGGTTGCTTGTGGCAGTGGGCATGGCCGCAGCTGGCAGTGAACAGGGGCTAGGCTTCCCATCCCCCTTTCTCTCTCACTCAGACAAACACACACACCATAGAAGAATCTGCTCGTGGAAGGTTGCCGTAAGTTCAGTTTACATATACGATCTGCCTTCAACCATCATCCCCCTTCCAACAAATAGCGTTGGGTTAGATCCAGACTAAGTTAGTTGAACTTAGGTCCCATTAAAATTAATGGGACAAGTTAGCCATGAATTAAATTAAATCACATTGATTTCAATGGGAATCAAGTTCAACTAACTTAGTCTGGACCTAACCCATTGTAGGAACAATCCTGACTGTGGATGGTCTGTACATGAACACAACCTGCGGTGGCCAGCAGACATTTCTGCGATCTCAACAGCTGTCAAATATTCTGCATGCTGCAATTTGCAGATCATATTGCTGCTGGTCTGCAGCAGACTGTATCCATGCTGTTTGATACTCAAAATTGCATGGGGGAAATAAATGGTCGGCTCCCATGTGTGAACCAGCCTACAGGTCTAGTCAGGTGCTGTGCTATGAAAAGTGGCCATTTTTGCTGTCCAATTGATGCCTACGATATCTTTCTGCTGCTAGAATCGCACTGCCTGCTCTTTAAAGTTGAGAACTTTCCATCTTCTGTATCTTCCTTGAACTGAATGTTTGCTGTGTACTTCTTCACACAGTGCATAGTTAATCTATGGAATTCACTACCACAAGTGGTAGTGATGGCCACCAATTTGGATGGCTTTCAAGGGGGATTGGACAAATTCATGGAGGGTAAGGCTATCGAGGGCTTCTAGTCCTGATGGCTATATGCTACCTCAAGTATCAGAGGCAGCGTTCCTATGTGTACACCAGCTGCTGGGGATCACGGGCAGGAGAGTGCTGTTGCATTCATGTCCTGCTTATGAGTTTCCCGTGGCAGCTGGTTGGGCAATGTGTGAACAGGATGCTGGACTAGATGGACCCTTGGTCTGATCCAGCACAGGTCTTCTTATGTTCTTATGTACAAGGTCACTCAGCTCATCCATGATTGTGATTGTTATGCACTGCTGTGGACAGAATTGTATAGAATTGCCCCATGTCCATTACTGCCTGCCTTGAGAAAGCTGCCAATTTGAGGTGAACCAGTGGGTAAGGTTAATGCTGAAGCTACCCCATGCCTAACTGTTATGCAGGCCCCCTGGACTGAACGTTTGCTGCATATTTTTCAGGCTGCATAGTCTAAAAGAGATGGAATGTTTAGCTTAATCCCCACCTTAGTTTTCCATCGGATGAACTGCAAAGTAAACACAGGTAAACACAAGTAAACCTGAGATGGGTGTGGGCATGTGCGTGTCACTGACTCAGATTCCTGAATCTAGTCCTGGCCCCTCCCTCTGTCCTACACCTCCCTTAAAGCCATGGATGCACTCAGCGTAAAGAGACAGCTGCACCTCTCATGCATGATGCAGTGAATGACTAGCCATAGGCAGACTCGCCTTAGAAATAGCCCCTACCAAGTCATGTAACTAAATTAATTATATAGCTGTTTGGGAGGGTGAAGTTCAGGCACAGGATTCTCCTGAAAAGAGGAGATACCCCTTGTGCAAATATAACCACAACATTGGGAGTGACCCCATCTGGAGCAGTCTTCCTTCGTGTCCTCATCAAGCATAGCATTTTGTGTCATTCTGTCTCCAAGTAATGAATTGGGCATTGTGGGTGTTTGGTGAATTAAATGCTGCTCAAATATTCCTTTCTGGGATACAAATCATTGCACTGGTTTTGTCTGTCATTTTTAAACTTGACAGAACACTGGGCAAAAGCTTTCTTTAGGCTTTTCATTGCCATCAAGATGGCCAGAAACTCACTTGAAAAAATCTGATTTTTATGTAGTAATGAGAGTCCAGGCGGCTTTTGAACATGTACTTAGTGTGCTTCCAGATGGAAGAGTCCTAGCGCCAACAATAGTCAGAAGGCATCATGCAGCTGTTCCATCTTTTTTTTTTTTCCTTAACAGAGTTTCCAGAGTAAGACGAAATAAGTGGTGGGGAAATGTGGGAAAGTTACATGAGGAGGCCTCATCATCTGGAGCCCCCATAAAATTCCATGAATGAGACAGGGCGACCGCACAATGAAAACCTCTTCTGGAAGCACACTTAGAAATATTGCAAAGGTAGTTGCCTCTTGAATAGCAAGGTCTACCAACCCTTTTGGCCATCCTTTGAACCATACACAGTGTTCCTGAGCAACATGCGGACTGGTTTTGTGGGCGGGGGGGGGAGGAGAGATGTGTTCTCCTTTGCACATCCATCTTCAGAGTCCGCACACACCGATGCCTGTATCCCTCCCTGGTTCCTTTCCTATTGCTGCCCATCCACAAGGCAGGCCACAGCTTTCGCCTGACCAAATCCTCATAGTTCTAGCCATGCTAGAGCAGTGCGTTAGAAGATACTGGCATTGAAAGTGTGGGATATACATTTTGGAAATAAAATGTAAATAAATAAATGTGCCCTGCGCTCTAGGCTCAGTGCTCGTGCATGAATGTGAGAAGTCAGTGAAGTTGGACTCTACCAAATACTAGTACCAGTGATCCTGGAGCGCAGGACACCTGTATTTGTTTTTATTTCTAAAATGTATGCCTTGCACGTCCAATGCCGGTCAGCTTTCCCAGGCAGGGTGGCCATGTGCCCTGTTTTACCATTCCTGTTTAAAGATTTAAAAAACCCCATAAGAATGGTTGCCCATCAACAGTGAGCACCCAGACAGCAGGCGGAACAGGCAGGCACACAGTCTTCTGGACACAGTATTCCGCACTATGGTGAGATGTACTGTATTTAAATTATAATTCTTATGTCTAAATTTGCATCTATAGCTCTAAATTAGCATATGGAAATGTAATGTAAAGCGCTGCCCTCTTTTGTCCACTTTTTTGGTGAAGCATTTCCTCTTTTTTGGCGGTTCATAAGTGGCCACTGTGGCATAACCCCACAATTCAGTTCCCTGGTGTATGTCTGCATTAGTATGTTTAGTTCATATAGAATGTTGCACTGAGTGGGTGTGGTTTGTTGTGATATCTTGGAAAGGGTGGGGGAGGAGTATATAAGGGGTGTTTGAGTGATGTCAGGTAGTAGAGTGTGTTGTTGAGTGGGAAAGTGTGTGGAGTTTTTGGAGTTGTGAGTTGGGGAGTTAGGTTAGTTGGATTATTCATGTCTTGTCTGTCAGGAATTTTGAGAGAAATCAGTGCTTGTATGAGGAGTGAAAGTATTTAGAATTATAGGGACTTAGGTTAATTACAAAGTGTTTGGTGTAGGAGGCAGGTTTAAAGTTATTTTCTGGAACTAAGATTTTGAGAATTAAAAATAAACTTATTTTTATTTTGTTTGCTACCCAAATCCTACGTGTCAGCTTGGCATTATTAACCTGCATTACTGTTAAATCTACACACACACACCTTTGTACCCACAGTATCATAAATTTAAATTAGATCCTTAATAACCAGTATTAATCTTTTCCCTCATTAGTAGGGGAAAGGTTTCATTTGACCCTCCCCTCAGGTTTTTAAGTGTTGGTGCTTAGCCTGAGAAGGGTTTATGCGCCTGGTCCTAAAGTGTAAGAGGCCGTGTCGTTGCAGCCACCCTATTCCCAGGGCAGTTATCAATACACAGGCCTGTGGCTTACGCTGGCTCAGCTTGTCTGAGCGTGGAAAGCTAAGCAGGGTCAAGCCTGGTTATTACTTGGATGGGAGACCCCTCCTCTAGTTTCCTGCATTGAGCAGGACTCAATAGCCTTGTAGGCTCCTTCCAACTCTATGATTTATGAAATCTATGGAAGTCATCACAGTTCTCAAGGTGTGGAATCCCCTTAAGGAGACTCAGGCAGTTAGCAGAGGTGCAAAACCCCCTTGACCATTCTACCAGCTCCATTTTTTAATTTATTTTAATTCTACCAGAAGATAGAGGCTATGGAGGCTGTGTTTATTTACCGTCGTGTTGATTGATGCCACTGAGGACCTGCGGGAGAGCACTTCTTAAAAATGAGGCTTTTAGCTGTTTTGGTTCTCCCCTGGGCATATCTTAGACTAGAGTATTCAGTGAGCTCATGTTGTCCTGAACTTCCTGTTTTGTCAGATATGGAATTAGAGTGAGGACTGCCCTATGTGCGGGCCATTAATCTTTGTCAGTCTAAGGAAGGTTTTATTATATTTTCTTGACTCAGGAAGGCTTCATTTGCAAAGCCCCACTTAAGCTTAGCTTGTTTGGTCCTGCATTAAGAGGAATTGGCCTAACACAATCCAGGGTGCAGTTCTCCTCTACTCTGGCACAGCTTCTATTCATTTCAATGGTGCTTGTACAGGAGACTTCCATAGCTGACAGCTCCCCAACTTTTTGGTGGTGGTGGTGGTGCTGCCTCCAAGAGTTTTGGCTTCATTTTTTAAGGAAGGGTTGGGGTGATGTGTGGCCCTCCAGATGTTGTTGGACTGCAACTCCCATCAGCCCTAGCCAGTATAGCTAGTGGTGAGAGATGATGGGAGTTGCAATCCAATGACATCTGGAGGGCCACGTGTTCCCAATCCCTGTTTTAAGGAGTATGTAGGAGTCCACACCCAGTCCTGTGGCTTCCTCAAAACATGTGGGCTAAACCGTGGGAATCTGAAGTTTATTATTAGAGCTAAGGCTGACAGGAACACTTGCATCTTTTCTGTCTGTGGAGGAGAATTTCATAGTTCTTCTTCCTGGCAAAAGCAGGGATGGTGTGAGCAATCCGTGGACTGTCAACATTCTCCGAGGTGTAGACTTCAGCCAAATGTACCCAAGTCAGGAACAAGCTAGCTGAGTTCTGTCATGTTATTCAAGTTGCCTTTTGCTGCTGACTCACTCACATGCCGAACGCAGACATGCCCATACGGGTGTCAGGGTAGGTATATCTCATAGCTTAGTTCACTGGAGTGCCTTAACTCAGTCTCCCAGCTGTTCGGCCTTCTTCTCAGTCCATGCCAGCTGCTTGGTGCATGAGCAGGATACGTGCCCGAAAAAGCATTTATGTTGTAAATGATTACAGGGAATGTGGATACATTTAGTCCAGCAAATAGAATAGGGGCAGATGGACCCTGAAAGAGTTCTCTGGAGTTCCATTCTTCTCCAGTATGGGGGTCACATTCTTCCTCCTATTTTCTCATTCCAACTCCCCCCTCCAGTGATCCACCCTCAACTCAACTTGGGAGTGGGGATCCGCATTACACTGTATATCATCAAGTTAGCAGAAGGGTACTGCTATATTCACATTCCACAGTCACTCCTCACAGGGCACACTCTTGTCAAATGTGGTATGGCACTCATTCCGGTTTGCCACCTCACACCTAACTCCGTAGCGGTAGAACTGGACGTTGCCTTGAACAGGGCTTTTTTTAAAAAAAATATTTTGCCTCATCATCGTCTCTGCGCAGGTGTGAACGTGTGTGAACAGGCAGCTCTGTGTGAACAGGCAGCTCTGCCATGAAACTCACTGGGTGACTTTGGGCCAGTCACTGACTCTCAGCCTAACCTACCTCACAGGGTTGTTGTGAGGATAAATGGAGAGGAGGAGGAGGATAATGTAAGCCGCCTTGGGATCCTTGCAGGAAAAAAGGCGGGATATAAATATAATAAATAAATAAACGAGCGCAGGAGCAATTTTTTTTTTTTTTTTAAAGGAAAAAGCTCTTCTGGCCCCTCACAAAAAAGGAGGAAGAGGGTGCTGCTGCTGCCCTCCCGTGAGGTCGAGGTCGTAGTGAAGCCAGCAGGATCAGTGCACCACACCCCTCCCCTCCCCTGAAATGCAATTTCCCAAAGCAGTGTTCCTCCCGTTCTGAGTTTCCCTGAGCACAAGGCTCCTGTTAAATCAATGTGACACACTAGGGAGTAAGGGCATTGGAGAGAATGTGATTTACCTCTGAGCAGACATGCCTTTTGGCTAATTTAGAGCTCCCTGTTCTTTTGGCGAGGGGGTGAACACGGCTGTTAAAGAAAGGGGAAAAAGCCTCCTGCTCCCGTCCCCTCTCAAACTCCATGGTGGTTATCCTGGGGGTACTGCCTTTCACATGCAGGGGAAACGGGCAGTTAACAAGAAGGGTGGTGTTTTTTTCAGGAGCAATTTTTTTTAAAGCACCGAAATGCAATTGCCTGAAGCAGCCTCAGCCTGCTTGGAGGTGCTGAGGTGCGCAGGAATGTTTACAAAAAATAATAATTAACAAGCTTCCGGGGAGGAAGGCAAACTGCTGCACAACAACAAATGGCGGATACCTCTCTTCCCCACCAGTTTGGGAGACACACATGATGCCGCATTTCCCCTGCCCCTCAAACTATTGGCTAACTCCGGTGATGACACTTTTGTGGCCACACCTTGGACGGGCAACGACAGCGCCAGTTTAGCACACACTGGCCGCGTACTTTGACCGTGAACGGCAATAGCTGAAAAAAAGTGTTAAACCTAGTCTGGGAAATTCTGGAAGAAACAAATAACAATTATGCAGGACTAGTGCAACCGGCACTGGAAAATGCATGTGTTGTGTGCCTGCAAGTCATGGCAGCGATACAGTGCTGCAATAAACCTTAGGTGTGGATCCGGCCTTGGTTCAGATGCATCTTTGGCCCTGCAAGCAGTTGTTTTGAACCCTGTGGATAGAACAGCTACTGGAAAGGAATGATGGGAAGGGAACACATTAAGCCCTCCCTCCCCCCATTTTTCTGTTCCAAATTAGCTCCTTTCAAAGTGGCTTTGCCTTATGAAAAAAGGCACTGGGCATAACTAAACATATCAGTTTGCTCTATCTCCTCTAGGTCCCTGTAAGCATTCACCCCCTATCATATTCCTCACACATCCCTAGCTAGAGACATTGTGGGTTGGATAGCAGACTTATTGTATGGCTTTGGGCAAGTCACTTTGTCTCTGGTTTGGTTCTCCTGTCAAATGACTGGTTAGGGTGATGCTGATCTGACCCATCAAGGGTGATCCTATGCACGTTTAATCAGAAGTGAATCCCACTGCATTCGCTAGCCTGGTAAGTGTGTTTTTAGCATAGCAGCCTTAATATTATGACATGGGACAGGTTCCAACTCGACCTGATGCATTGAGCTTTTCTATACGAGGCATTTATTGTGTGCTCGCCATTCCCTACTCATGGTTGTTTACCGGTTCTTTAGACAACATCACGACCCTCCAGTTTTGCTTCTTATTTCAAACGGCACTTTTCATGAGTTTTTTTTAGAGCAGGGAAAATGCAGTATTATTTAAAGAAAGCAAAAGAAAATGCTATTTACACTTGTGTATTTGCGCTATTCTCCTCTTCCAGGGTGCCACCCAGCCAGAGGTTATGTAGCAGAAAAGCGGTTATCCTGGGGGTACTGCCTTTCACATGCAGGGGAAATGGGCAGTTAACAAGAAGGGTGGTGTTTTTTTCAGGAGCAATTTTTTTTAAAGCTCTTTGTGTAGTGCTCGGTTCTCAGTTCTGCAATGAAACCAAAAGTAGATACTTCAGATGAACAGCCTCGTGTAGAAAAGCTCATTGTCTCCAATACAATTCTGCTTCCACACTGCAATACCACTCTTTCTACATAAGAGCCTGTTCAAAGAGCCTGTTTTTGATGTGACCGAGCCAACCCCAGTCATCACTCTGTGGCAAACAGGTCATGTGAATGGTGCAGTGCAACCTCGTGTGTGCTGTTTTGTGCACCTTGGATGCAATACAGATGTGACAAATAGACATCCAAATTATAACTTGCCACCTCTTCCAAAAATGGATGGAGGATGCAATGAGTTGCAGTTTTGAGATGTATGGAAACCATCACACAACCGGTTAATAACATGCCATTTGGAGGACATTTTTGAGAATGTGTCAGTGTTATGATGTGGATATTCATTGAAGCAATTTCACCCAGATTGTTAACATCAAGCTTAACTTTTTATCTGCTGCTTTTTTTCAAAAGCTTAGTTTGGCCATCCAAAAGGGAAACTGGGCACAAGAGTAACAGATTATGAGGACAGATGAGTCTGGGTGTCAGGGACACCCAGGGCTTTTTTTCTGGCGGAACGCACCGGAACGGCGTTCCGCCACCTATTTTCAGTCAATTAGAAAGCGCTGCTCGCTTTATCACTCAGCATAATTAAATTCTTGTGATGTTAACAGCAGTTCGTAATCCCCCATTAACTATTATTGTGAACTTTCTAGTAGGAATGTAGATTGAAGAATGTATGTTGTGTTGCTGCAAATCATCAGCATTACAAAACAAATATTCCTGCCCTTAGGAATTTAGCAAGGTATTTAACAATTAGCATAAGTACAGTGGGGGTTTTCTTCAGACTCAGAGTTAGTAATTAAGTCAATTAAGAAACACAAAAGCAAACACAAAAGATCTTGCTGTTCGTGACTCACTTGGGTCCGAATTTGTAGTGGACGGGAGAGAAGAGGATCAAGATGCTTGAAGTCATTAGTAAGCCAGTGAAAGGGAGATATTTTAAGACATGTCATTGATTTTACTGGGTTGCTAAGGCCCCCAAATATATTTGCTTAGGCAATGTGTAATTGGTCCCCTGTTCTCCCCCCCTTTCTTTTCATGTATTCACTTTACTAAACTGTGATTAATATGTGTAACTGCAAAACTTATAAACACCTTTCAAAAAGGAAATGTCTCTGAGCTTACTTTTGGTAAGTATTCCAATTTTTTTGCACATTTTACTGCATTGCTTTTTATTTAATTCCATACATTTACTTTTATAGCCCCCCCAAATTTTACTTGCATCCCTGTTCTCTAAAGGGGTGGTTTTAGGGGGCGGTCCTAGGGGTGGGTAGGGGCGTGGCCAGGGGAGGGGGGGCGAGTTCCACCACCTTTTCTCTGAGAAAAAAAGCCCTGGGGACACCTATTGCCATGACAGACCAGACAAACAGGTAATTGAAGAATTTCAACTGCAAGCTTGTTGGTAAGGGGGGGAATCCACAAAAAACAGAAATAGGTATCTCCCTAAGAAGTGTATACCCAACTCTATCCCTTATATCCCTGAGGATTATGCACTGCGTTTCCTAGACACTCCACTCACTGCAAGGAAGAGTAAAGCTGCCTGGTTCAATAGTGTGTGTGTGTGTGTGTGTGTGTGTGTGTGTGTGTATGCATGTGCGCAAAAGGGTACAGAAGTACCGCCTTTGTTAAGGTGAATCGTGCGTGCAAAAAAAAGCTTCTGCCCACTATAACCAGTATAAGTCACCAAAAAGGTCTCTCCAAACTGGGAGAATGGGCATCAAAATGGCAAATGCAGTTCAATGTAAGCAAATGTAAAGTGATGCACATTGGGGCAAAAAAGTATAAGCTGATGGGATCTGAGCTAGCAGTGACTGACCAAGAAAGAGATCTTATGCTGCCAGTACTCCAGTGTTTTTAGATTACTGAGAATTCCAGTGTTCCTGTCACCATTCTGACAGTCGGGGAGGGGTAGTGGGAAATTGTCAAGAATGAGGTAATTTTGAGGGCTGAGGGCGTCATTCTGCCTAATACATTATAAGGACATGTGAGTCTGGGTGTCAGTGACACTTATCACCATGACAGACCAGATAACTAGGTGAATCTCAGCTGCAAGCTAATTGGTAAAGAAAATAAACAGAGATAGGTATCTCCCTAAGAAGCGTATACCCAGCTCTTTCCCTTGTATCACTGAGGATTTTGCACAGCATTTCCAAGACAATCCACTCACTGCAAGGAAAAGTGAAGCTGCCTGCTTCAATTGTGTGTGTGTGTGTGTGTGTGTATATATAATTACTGATCACAGGCACGTCTGTTAAGGCATCAGCCTAAACTTCCAATTTCCTGGATTTCTGGCGTTTGAGCCAACATTAGATAGCCTTAACTCTGGTTTTAAACCGACAGGGTGTTTTTTTTAAAAAAAATTTGAATATCTCTATATATACTTTAATCCTTTAATGAAACTCTCATTTCACTCTCTCACTGTTGTTGAATCAATCATGAAATGTACCTAATTGATTGGGATGGGTGTGGACATTTTCATCCTGTTTTATTGCTGATTGTGCATATTCTGCGTGTTTCCCTTCTTCCTCCTTCCTTTAATGTTTGCTTTGTCTGTAGCAAATTGCTACACAGCAGCCCTTCAAGCAGAGGTTGGGCTTATAGATGTGGAGTGTTTCTGCTGATCATACCTGTTAATTCATGCTGTTCACCTGAGAACCTTATTAAAGTAAATTATGGGCTGTGCTCAGTACTAAAGAACAACTCAGAGAGGTGTGGTCCTATGGCAAGAACGTAGGGCTGGAAGCTAGGAAGGCCCCACATTCTATTCCCAGCTCTGACACCAACATGATCATCTGGTTTGTTTCCCTGTCATTTTTACAAGGGGGGTAATGATCTTTAACACAAAGTTTAGAAAGAATGCTTGCACCCATAAAGAGAGTAGACCAGGGGTAGGCAACCATATGCCTTTCAGATGTTTTGGACTACAACTCCCACAGTCCCTGACCTTTGGCCATGCTGGCTGGGGTGCATGGGAATTGTCCAAAATCATCTGGCAGGCACCAGGTTGCCTAATCCTGGAGTAGGCTAATGTCTTCTCTTTCCAAATGGGCTGGTTCTAGAAGGTATGAAAGTCAGGCATTTGCTGAAGCTCCACTGTAACAATATGAAAGAACTGCTGGATTCAGCCTGAATGGGTTGTGCTTCCTGTGAGGAACCAGGAAACAGTTAAAGGCAGCACCCACTCACTGTTTCTGGCCTGAGGAGAGAGTGGCCACAGTCTGAGAGAGTTCTGTTGAGGAGCCCTTGTTTGAATTAAAACTTGGAAGATAGTTTGTAAAGCAGTCTGTTTGAATCTGTGGGGTGCAGTCCACTAACTGTGAAACATCCACAACTATAAAACACTTTCATATTCACTTTGCATGCCCCCCCCCCAATGAGCATGAGATAATTTGTAGTTTTTTGTCCCAGCTTCCTCAAGGTTAAGCGGGGGGGGGGGCTGGATATTACTCTGATTGGCTTGCCTGGATCCCAAGCCATGGGCATTCAGAGTTAAAGAACTGACGTTTTAAAAGGTTCTGGTAATGAAAAAGGCCCATGCCTCTTTATTATTGCCTTTTAAAAAATGCTGGTTATTTTAGTGCTTTTGTAAATGCAACAACAACAACATCATCATCATCATGATAGGAAATGAAGCTTTGGTGAACAACTCTTCCCATCATGCAGTTGTGTATACAAAATGGAGTATATGTCAGGAATCTAGAGGCAGGGTAATAGAACAGAGGGAGCAGAGGGCCTTCCTGAAAAAGCAACAAAATAATTATACTTGTCCAGGATACTACATTCCATTTCTCCCCCTATCTGCCTGGTTTTCCATTAGGTTTCTTTTAAAATATTTTATGTATTTCTGCAAATCTCAGGGTTCCAGTGGGTCTGCCACTATCTCCCTGATGTGTGTGGATGATGATGCCATTCTGATTCAGCAGTCACAGCCTGAATATTGGGGGGAAAGGGAAGATGTGAAACCTGCAACAAAATGTTGCAGTGTGCAGTGCTCCTGTTCACCCATGTCTTCTTCCATTCCATTCTCTCCTGCCTTTGGGTTTTCCGTTTCTTTTCCCCAACAGTCGCTCAGCATTCCATGCTTACTGAGCATGCTGTTTTGGTTTCCCCTTGCAAGTTAAAAAAAAATATTTTTTTGTATTTCCAAAAACGGTTGGATTCCCCCCCAAGCCTGTGATATCTCCCTTTTGTGCAATGGTGGTGCGGTTTTGCACCACCATTGCACAAAGGACTGGCACTTGGAGAATTGAGATTGCTCTTAGTATATACAGTGATGATGAATGAGGGCTGTTCCACATCCAAGAAGTATTTGAGATGTCCCTTCAACATTGGTTTCGCTTGAAAATGGCAACTGGGATCTTCCAGTGACCACTGATTTTTTTTAGAGTCCCACCTTGCTAGTTTTTAGGAAGTGTGTGCGAAGGTTTTCTTATTCTGCTGGGCATTTAGAAACTGTGGGATTGGTTGGGTTGGCTTAACTCAGTGCTTCTCAAATAGTGGGGCGCGCCCCCCTGGGGGGCGCGAGGCTCCGTAAAGGGGGGCGCGCCTGATTGGCCAAACCAATTGGTAGGCCCGCGTGAGGCAGCGTCATGCTGCGCGCCAGGGCTCAGGCCGTGATGCGGCGGACGGGGACGACGGGCCTACCTGCTGCCTCCGTGCCGGCCGCGCTGGACCCGCCGCTGCCCGTCGCATCATGTCCTGCACGCCGGATCCGCCGCCCGTCACGTCATGTCCTGCGCGCTGGATCCCTGCGCTCTGTTTTTGGCGAGGGGGAACCAGGGCAACAGGGCTGTTTAAGTCCTGTTGCTGCCCTGGTTCCCCCCCGCCGCCAAAAACAGAGCGCGGGGATCCAGCGCACAGGGCATGATGCGACGGGCTGCGACGGCGGGTCCAGAGGCGGAGCCGGCTTCAGCGGCGCGGAGAACACGCCGCTCAGAAGAGCGACAGACGGCAGCAGCAGCTTGAGCGGCATGGAGAACGCTCCACGCCGCTCAGAAGAGTGAGATCGGGCCGCCGCAGGAACGATCGGAAGAGCCCAGGTAAGGCTCGTATTACATCCCTGCCGTGCGTTCCCATGCAGCCGCCTCATTCTTGCCCCCCAGCCGCCTCATTCCCTCCTAGCCAGCACCTCCTCCTCCTTTCCCCACATTCTCCCTGGCTTCTTCACAATCCCCCCCTCTTTCCCCCTAAATTACCTTCAGGCTATGTGTACGATGTAGTACTATTTAAAAAAATTGAGTTGATGTTTTTTTCAATAAAAAACTGTATCATTGAAAGCCCTGTTATTGTGTTTTTCTTTTAAGACAAAAGCCCCAGTATTCAGGTTTAATTGCAGTGTTGGCACTTTGAAATAAATAAGTTGGTTTTGTGTTGCAGTTTGGGCACTCGGGCTCAAAAAGGTTTGCCATCACTGCTTTACAGTCGCGCGGGGGCGCGCAAAATGTTTTCTTCTTCCTAGTGGGGGCATGACAGAAAATAATTGAGAAGCACTGGCTTAACTTTAGGCAGCAGCAGCTGCTACTTAATTGATGGCTTAAAGTAATTTGATATTACTGATTGGCTTTAAGTGTGTTGTTTTAATGTATTTTAATATGTGTTGATTAGATTACCGGTAATTGCTCAACCACACAATCTTTTACTTTTTTTTTTTTTTTTTAAATATATTTTTTATTTAAATTTTTTCCGAACAATATATAAAATACAAATACATAACATACATAAAAAGAAAAGGAAAAATAATAATTAATAACATATAAACTACAAAATACATAAACATCCAAATTATACTACAAATAACCAAAAACTTAAACAAACAACTACCTATACAAATAATATTAAAAAAAAAAAAAGAAAGAAAGAAAAAACACATATACTAAACCCCCACCCACACATATAATGTTTCCCCCCCTATAGCCGGGACCCATTTATCCCGCTCATGGCCTGCCACACCGTCAAGGGGGGGGGGGGGCGAAAGGATCCACCACCTGCTCATGGCAGCAGCTGTTCTTCTCTTCCCGATTAAACATTGATCATATTATTAAACCTATTAATCCTGCACCTATTATATCCTGGTTACCTAATATTATATCCCAATAAGGAAAGAGAAAAATAGAGTTGAGAAAATTTTATAAGTATTAGTATCAAAAAATATTAATATTATATCCCAATAAGGAAAGAGAGAAAAATAGAGTTGAGAAAAATTTGTAATTATTAATACCAAAAATATTAATATTAACAAATAAAACTTAAATCATAATTCTTTTTTTTTTTTTAATATTACACTTCTACCACACCAATCGTCTTTCTTTCTATCTTTGCTTCCATCCGAACACATAATCCTTAGCGCAGCTCACCACCAACCTCTCCTTGCTCTGCCTGTGGTCCATCTCCATCTTCTTCCAAAAGTCCCTTTTCACGCAGTAGCTCCATTCCTTGACTCCAAGATGTAATCCTATGCTTTTTCCCATCAAACATAAAAGTTAAATATACTGGGTACCCCCAGCTATATGAAATTCCCTTCTTCATCAGAACAGTAGTGCAAGGTCTCACGCTACGCCTCCAATTAATTGTTTGTGAACATAAATCATTGTCAATTTGCACGGGAGCTCCTTGATACATCAGCTGATCAGATTTCTGCCTAATTGCTTTCATAAATAATTCCTTTTTATAATAGTTGGCAAAACTCATAACTACATCTCTGGGAGTTATTCCTCCCCTTTTGAAAGCCACTCTGTAAACACGCACAATATCTTCTTGTTTCCATTGAAATTCAGGGGCCAATAATTTTAGCCAGTCCAAAATCATATCTCTCAAATTCCTGCCACCTTCCCTGCCACCTTCTGGAAATCCTCGAAGTCGGGCGTTGGACCTCCGCTCTCTGTCCTGAAGGTCAATAATTCTCCGCTCCAATTGATCAAATCTTAAATCCTGCTCCTGAATTTTTTCAATATTATCTTTCACTCCTTTTTCCACCACTATAACTCTGTCTTTCATAACTTTCATATCAGCAGTGATTCCCAAGACTGATTTTTGTATTTTTTGAAGCTCAGTTTGAACCTCTGACACAATCTGCTCTTTGTTTTGATTCAACTCAGCTTTTATCATCACTTGAAAACGTGCCAGCAATTCATCAAGATTCATTTCTTTTTGTTTTAATTTCACCACGGAAGAAGTACTGCCTTCCTCAAATTGCCTTGCAGTTGATTGGTCATTATTGCTGTCCATTCCAGCCGACATCTTCCTATTTCCGGGTGATGACTCAGCACTTAAAGTTTCACTTTGAAAAAGTTTATCAAATCCCTTAATCTCACCCTCCGGATAATTATTAACCAATCCGTTTGTCCGTTCTTTTTCTATCTCTGTTCTCTGCAGCCGGGTAACACTAACATCCGAAGCGTGAGTTCTCTTAGAACGAACCCACACAGGCTCAGCTTTCTTTTTATCCCGGCATTTAGCACTTGATGGCCGTTATAAAGCAATAAAAAAAGTTATAAATCCTGTTCTTTCTTAGAGAGCAGACGCTTAACTCTTCCCATCCAGGTAATCAATCGTTCCTACCCACATTTCTTCATTTGCAAGGAATAATACTGCTTTTAAGTTTTTCTTCATCGGGAGCAACCCGAAACAGCTACCAGCCCGTCCAGCCGGAAGCTCCTCCCCCCCCCCACAATCTTTTACATGTTTACTCTGAAGTTCCACGGATTTCAGTGGGACATACACCCTAGTAAGTGTGCATAGAGTTGCAGCCCAAGAAAGTATAATTAACTAACAAGGTGCCCTGACTTTTGTTTTTTTTTAAGCATTATTTTTTAATGCAGGAATCCTCTTAAAAACAAAGAAAGTTATGTTTCTTGCTTCAGAACTTTTTTTTTTTTTTTACTTAAGTAGAAATGTATGGGAAATTAACTGAGTTAATTAATTGGCTAAGGGCGTCATCCAATGGCCACTAGACGGAGTCTAGACAGCCATAGGAAAATTCCGAGTCCCAGCTCCAACCTTGGAAACATGCTCCGAGGTTGGAGCTGGGACTCTGAATTTGGAGCTCCCTCCACCCTCACAGCCAGCTTGGAAAGAACTGCACCGGCTGCAGCTCCGAGGTCGGAAGACCGACCTTGGAGCTAGTGTTTGATGGGCGTTCCGGGGGGCAGGGAGGGGAGGAGGGAGGCTCCACCACAATTTGATGTATCCTGGTGGTGCTTCAGCCTCCCCTCCTTGCAAGCCGAGGCAAAAGACTTAGACGGCCAAAATCGGTGGTCTAGCTGAATTGCGGGGCAGGGGGAACGCGGAGGCAACCTTTGCCTCCGTGCTCCTCTCGTCCTCCATTGGATGCCCGTAACCCTCTAAGTTCAGAGGGTTAAGGGCAGCCACATTGGATTGTGCTGTAAAACTCTTGCATTTAGGCTGCAAGCCTCTGCACTCTTATCAGGGTGTAAGTCCCAGTGAACTCAGTTGGATTTACTTCTGAGTAGACATGCATAGGATTGTGTTGTTAATCAGTTACTATTGTCTCTAATCAGGTAACAGCCCTAAATGTTATCTTTTTTATATTCCTTATGTCTACTTCTTAGCCAACTTGGGATCCCAGTTGGGACCAAAAGGTGGGATAATACAATGTAAAAATAAAGACTTAAATAAAGATGGATGGGGAGATGCAAATTCTATATGTAGAGATAGGTTACTGATGTTGCCTAGCAGAGGAACCAGGGTGTGCGTGAGGGTTGTCCCTACCATTAGGCACAGTGAGATGACCTGTCTCAGGAACCAGATTTGGGGTAACATTAAAGCAGCAATTGTCAATTATTTGGTTTATTGTCATATTTTTACTGCCATGGGGTGGCATCTGGATTTTCTGTCCAAGGCACCACAATGTCTTGACCATCTCTGGCTTGCACACTCTGAATTGTTTCCTGTTCCCAGCTTTATATGTACCCCGCCTAGACCCCCCCCCCCTTTTTTTAACCTTGCCTAGCTACTGGATTATTGTGGGGAGGGACCCTTGCAGCTATTTCCCAGTTCATCCTGGGGCTGGTACCCAGGGCAAGATGCTCAGTTTGCCCAATGAGTGGGCCAAGCTGGGGCATTTCCAGTTAATTATGCATGCATGTGTACAGCTGTAACTTGTTTCCTCATTCTTTCCATTCCTTGATGCCTTGCTTGGGTAAGAACGAAGCAGTGAAGTAAAGGGAGGAAAAAACCACCCAGCAAATTATTTCAGCTAAGCCCCCCTGGTCTTTTTATCCCCAACCACCACTGCCCCTGGCACCACACTGCGGAATTTGCTTCTGAAACTAGGTGGTGCTGTGGCAGTGAGGAAAAATAGCTTGCTATTAAACCCCCAAAGTGGCAGTTTACCACTAAAATTTGGCGGTGCTGCAGGAAAAAGGGGCTGTTCTAAAGCTCAATTTGCCCAACGAGCAGGCTGTTATTTCCAGGTAATTATGCATGGTGTAGCTGTGGCCACAAGGATCGTTTCCTAATTCTTTCCATTCCTCAGTGCTTTGCTGAGGCAAGAATGAAGTGGCGAGGTAAAAAGGGTGGGGAACTTGCAATTTCTATCAGCTAAGCCTCGTCCTGTGCCTGTCACTGTAGACTCTCATCATCATCAGGCGATCACTCGTGACCGAGTAAGATTGTCTTCCGGGATAAAAGGAGGAAATTCTAAAGAAGATTGTGTAGACTCTAGCGATGGGTCCGTAAGTGACTGTGGAGGCCAATTCTAGATCCACACAGCTTCCCACAGTGAGGACACAGGTTACCAGATAGAAGATGGTCCTGTAAAGGATTCATTTGACGTGCTTTTCGCTTAGCACGTTTCTCCCTTTCACCTTGCACTCGGGCTTCTTCAAAGTCCATGGAACCTTTGTGAAAGGCCAACCTCCATTTAGATCGTTCATGGGCCAGAGCTTCCCAGTTTTCAATGTTTATATTGCATTTTTTTAGATTAGCCTTATGAACATCTTTAAACCTCTTATATTGACCACCGATATTCCGCTTTCCATCCTTGAGTTGGGAGTAAAGTAACTGCTTTGGGAGGCGGCAGTCAGGCATTCGAACAACATGACCGGTCCACTGAAGTTGGCGTTGAAGGATCATTTTTTCAATGCTAGTAGTCTTTGCTTCTTCCAGTACACTGACATTTGTTCGCCTATCTTCCCAAGTAATTTGCAGGATTTTCCGGAGGCAACGTTGATGAAACCTTTCAAGGAGGTGGAAGTGACGTTTATATTCACTGCAGACTCTATTCACTGCAGACTCTATTCACTTGCTGAATGGAGAAAGGCCCTGGCTCGCTTGTCCTTTGCTCTGCTTGGTGTTTCTTGCAAAGCTGCCACCAGACAAAAGGCGCTGTGGGTTCTGGCTGCAAATCTGAAAGAGCACTGATACTCTTGAGCAACAACACTGAGGGCTCATTGTCCCTCTCTGCCCGGTGTGATTAAATGGCCAAGATCTGCAGAAGTGATAAACCGAAGCACTTGTGTATGAAAGCAGACTCCCTGCCCATGGGGCTGTGCAGCTGGCAGTGCTAAGAAGACATCAAGGGAAAGTGGTAGCTTGGGATTTGGCAGGGATCTTTGGGCAGTGCGGTGTGGTTAGCGACAGGCCATTGCTTGTGCTCTGACACCACAGCTCTGTCTGCTTGCCGGCCAAAGCTTGTATCAGCAGAATCAGCCATCCGCTTTCTATAGGGGTATGAGGGGGGGGGGATCGAAGAGAGGGCCTTTCTCACCAAACCTGAGAATGCTTGCTTGCTTGCATCCTTCCACATTGCCCTTGTGATTCATCAGTGTTTCAAAACTATTTATTTATTTGTTATATTTGTTAATCGCCCATCTGGCCGGCCACCCATAGTACACTATGGAGCTGTACTGCCAGGGCTCCCTACTTCGACTGTTTTCTGTACTTACTGGAGAGGCAGCCAGTGTTGTATAGTAGATAAGATTGTTGTATTTCAATGGGAGATACTTTGGTTAGAATCCCCACTCGCCTATGTACCTCACTAGGCCAGGGGTAGGCAATCTGCTGCCCTCGGGCCGCATGCAGCCCTTTGGCCTAATTTCATGTGGCCCTCAGCCTAATTCCCGTGCGATCAGTTCAGTCCTTTGACAAGAGCACCCTGGCAGCCCACTGCATGGGAAGGAAAAGGGAGACAGAGAAATTGGGGGGTGGGGTGCAGAAAGAGAGAGAAGAGAGTGGCAGAAAGAGAAAAGGGGTGACCTACTCACTTTGGCTCTAGCCCTGCCTCCTGCTCACCATTGACACATGGCTCTCAACAGATTACCCATGGGGGAATGTGGCTCCTGACAGAAAAAGGTTTCCTGCCCCTGCACTAAGTTGTCTTGATCTCATCCTAACTTCCCTCACGAGAGTTGTTTTGAGGATAAAATGGTTTAGGGCACAATCCAGTGGGGATGCCCATAAGCCTCTGAACCCATCCTATGCAGGAATGCCCATCTAGGGGCCATAGGATTGCTCTGCTAAGCTCTTTGGAGGAAGGGCTAAATGCCAGTATGATAATTGGGAATAGATGCAAAATAAAGAGGTAGAGAGCATCATTTATGAATGATAGAAATTGTTCGTGCTTACATGTACAAATTGTGGCTGCTGTCAGTAATATAAATGACGGTGGACTGCCATCAGTTTGTAATCATTAGCCACAATTTGTACCTGTGCAAGTGATTCAGAAACGATAGTTAACACAGATATTGTACTCCTGATTTAAGGCCACTCCACAAATTATTCATTTTTATGCGTAGACACTTAAGATGTTTTAAGCGTACACCTAAAAATGTAAGTGTGACTGTAGCAACTACATGTTTGCTAGCACATGTATCCTGCAGCTCCCCAAGTAGTATATCTTTAATTGGCTCCAGCACCCAGTTGAGTTTATATTCGGTAGCAAACCTGAATTTGTTTCTGTGTAATGTATCAAAATGACCTTTAGGTCCTGTATTAAAAAGAACACATGTGTGACCCCCCCAGTCCTAAGGTGTTCTATATATTTCAGGGTGGGGAACCTCTTTCAGCCCACGGGCTGAATTCCATCTTGGAGAAGCTCTGAGGGGCTGCATTCCAGTGTTGGACTTGACCGAAGGCAAAGGGGATGGGGCCAAAAATACAAAAAATGCCAACATATTGTAGCTTATAGTTCTTGCTACCAGTAACTAGAATGGGAATGGGGGAAACATTGGAATGGGGGGGGGAAATTGCACAAATGACGGGAAAACACCAATCATCATGGTTGGGGGAAAGGGAGTGAGGCCAGGGGAAGAGGGTGTGGCCATCTTAGGAACCTGGAGGTCTGGTCCTCCAGGAGGGGCAGATTTGGCCCCTGGGCCTGTGGTTCCCCACCCCTGATATATCTGAAGTGTTTCTGAAATCATGGTGACGAGTTACATGACTGTTGTTCTACGGGTCAGCAGCTCATTCAAGGTATTTGCTCTCCACACAAGCAAATCTTGAACATCCTTGGACACTCAGGGAAAACATCACTAGTTATTTAGGCAGCATAACCAGTTTGCAAAAGCCAAACAAAAGTGGAGCCAGTTTTCAACTGGAGGAAATTACAAACCTGGCTAACTGAAATGATTCTGTTGATATCTATCTGATTCATAAGACTGGTTTAAGCAGTGACTCAGGAATCTTTTCATAAACCCATGGAGTTCTGCCCATCACCCTGGAGGAGATGTTAAAAAGAATGTTTGGACATGGTTGCCTTCTTTTGCTTACTTTTTTCTCTTTTGGTTTAGGTGAAATGGATGGCATTTATTATGGCGATAATCGCTTTGGTACAGTGACGGATTCTGGGACAGCGACACTTAAACCACGCCCAAGAGTCCGACCTTTGTTGACTTTCTTACCCCTTGTGAGTATTTGCTATGTGCTCTAGGTTGGCTTAGGGCTAATTTGCATGATACCTATGAAATGTTGTTGCCATATTGCACTTATAAAACATAAGGAAGTTCACAACGTTTTTGGCTTGTCTTCAGTTAGGAACAACACTGAGATTTTCAGCTTCACAGACCTGCGTTCCAAGCAAAAACCCTGGGACCGGGGAACAATGAGAGAGTTCAAAAGCTTTTACATGCAGGGCATAATTGGGATCATAAGTTCCAATGCTGTATGAATTTAGGTGAAAGCCATAATAAAAGTATATGTAGATGGAACTTGATGTTATGGAGACTGACAAAGATTTAGAGTCTGCTACAGGGTGTATCCTGGAAATGTCAACATGAGGGGGCATGTTTCCTGCATAAGGGTTGGAGCTGTGTCTTGTCTTGGGGCCAAACTGGATATGACATTATGTGAAGGGCAGGGTTCCCTCCTGATGCAAATAACAGCTTTGGCCTGGCGCGGACTATGATAGGAGAGAAAGATTAAACCTCCCACTCCAGTCCCCTGTGGTCCCAATGCTGCTTTCCCACCCCCCATTCACGGCTACTATTTACATTACAAAAAACAACAACACCTGTATGTTAATTGCAATCACACAATGTCATGTCTAGTCTGGCCCTTGAAGTATTTGAAAGATCTTTTAGGTTGCAATCCTATACAGTCATGCCTTGGATTGAGAGCATACCGTAATTCGTTCCGGAAATGTGGATGTAATCCAAAACACTCTTATATCAAAATGAAATCCCCCCAAAAAAATTTGTACAGAGATTTTTAATTTAAGCCGTACTACAGTACTTGTATTGCAAGATGTCGCTTGTATATCAAATAAATAAATAAATAAATATTTAAAAATTTGCTTATCTTGCAAAACGCTCTCAAACCAAGTTACTTGCAATCCAAGGTATTACTGTACATGGCTGGCTGGGGAATGCTGGGAGTTGTAAGACTTTTTTCTGTCTGAACATGCATAGGATTACAACCTTAAAAATCAAGTCTGATTTGATTGGACAGAGCACCCCGTTAGGCACTACAATAGTTCTACTGATCATCTTTGGAAGTTCAGCAGATGGGACAAACGGGTTAATGAATTTGTTATTAGCAACAACAATTATTATCTGCAAAGCATAAAATTTGTCTTATCCTATTAGTCCTATATCCTGCTTAAATATAGTACAGGACATCTCAGAGTTGGAAAAACTAACCTTTTAGATCTGTATAAGAACCAGGAAATTAAGTACAGATTTATTTGTAAACAAATGGAATTTATTTTTGAACATTTTGTATCCTGATGAACCAGTTGCAAATTATACTTTCACACATGCTGGATACAAATGATCATGTTACCACACATCTGTACTGATGGGGGGTAAACTTTTCTTGGTAGGATGATACAGTCAACCAAGTTACCTAGTGCTTGCATGTACACCATGGTAAGTTATCACTTATTAAATGGTGCCTGTATTCTACTGACTGGCATGCTGGCCCAGTAAAAGATGTCACTTAATATTCAGGCCATAGCAGATGGATCCAAAAGCTGTCATGAGTTGAAAAATGGGGGGTTGGAGGAAGGGCTCTGCTTGTGGAAAGTCCCTCTGCCAGATTTTAGGAGATTCCCTTTCCCCTACACACACACCACAGCTCATCCCATTCAGCAGTGTCTCCTGACTCTCTCTGTAGCATTTTC
This sequence comes from Shinisaurus crocodilurus, assembly GCA_021292165.1. Taxonomy (NCBI): domain Eukaryota; kingdom Metazoa; phylum Chordata; class Lepidosauria; order Squamata; family Shinisauridae; genus Shinisaurus; species Shinisaurus crocodilurus. The sequence goes on along the minus strand of JAHFWL010000273.1, from coordinate 7,595 downwards.
AGGGGCCTGGAGGGTCTGCCATGGGAAGGAGGGGGCAGGGACATCCACTTCGGTCAGCACAGTTGATCTAGTGTAAATCTGGATCCAGGGATTGGAAACCATTATGAACGATGAAGTATCCAATCTTTCCCAGCTCTCATGCAAGAGAAAGAAAAACAAGTGAAAAGTAAACCTGCAGAAGAACTTCCTGGTAGATGTTGCCCAAGGTTTATTTGGCAGGAAAGGCATAGGCTCGGTCTGGGGAATATTTTCAGCATAAATTACTCTGGCTCTCCACTTGGTTGACTGGATCAGCATCCTTCATGCAAGTACAATGCAAATTATTCTGGGTCATGTGGTTTGTAAGTATGTCCAAGTGATCACTGTTGTGTCATAGCCTGGTAAACTTCAGTGATACCTCAAATTAATCAAATTAATGACTAATAGAAGTGGTGTGGGAAGAAGAAAAAGCAGGGCAAGCGTGGGCAGAACTACTAAAGCATAGACATATGAAAAGTCAACATAGACGAGACTGTGCCATGCTGCTATTCATCTAGTGATTATATGTAAAATCTAGGGGTGGATGTGCTAGATGATTCCAAAGGGGTAAGAGTGAAGTTTTCAATAGAATCTGCTACACTAAGAAGTCAGCCCTTATCCAAGTATGGAATGGAGAAACCTTATAGATCAGGGTGGGGAACCTCTTTCAACTTGAGGGCCAAATTCCATTTTGGAGAAGCTCTTGGGAGTTACATTCCTGTGGTGGGAGGGGCTGAAGGCAAAAGGGACAAGGCCAAAGGCAAAAGGTGTGGGGCCAAAAATACAAAAAATAAAAATAAAAATACCAGCATATTTGCCAGCTTAAATACAAAAAATACCAGTTTAGAGCTCTTACTGCCAATAACTAAGCCTCAGGAGGGGCATTTCAGTCTTTTAGAATGGGAAAAAACTGCACAAAAGCAGGAAACCACCCTATGATTGTTGATTGGGGGAAAGGTGGTGGGGCCGGATGAAGGGGGCGTGACCATCTGTGGCACTGGAACCCGTGAAGGCCAGATTTGCCTCCTCTACCTGACATTTTCCACCTGTTATAGATACACTATAATGAGAGCTATATGGATTCTATTAACATTCATAAGTGGAGAAAAATGCAGAATTTGGCATTGGGTGCAGACTTCAGCTTCATGAGTGTCTGCTTTTTTAAAAAGTACCATTTGCTTAATTCACATAATTTGTTATTTAAGAGCAAGCTATTCATAGCCATTATTATAATAGGGTCTTCTGGAGAACTGTTCCACTTTCTTGGCTCCCAATTGTTCATAATGCGCAGTGCCAGTGGTCCATGGACTTGAGCTATGCTCTTTCTATTCATTTTTGCTTGGCACCAGTACTAGATTTGTTGCCTTTGGATTCTGGAACAACAAGCGGGAGCCATCGTGCCTAAACACATATTTAAGATCAATCAAGCAGGAACGTTCTATGAGCCTTAAGATTGCTATGGGTGAATCCACTGTTAGAGGAAGGATGCTGACGAATACTTTTCCTAGTGGTGTTTTACAGTCTGGTCTCTTCAACCAGGCAGACAGGAGTGTCAGCCTTAGTACTGTGCACAGCTGGTGGTGTTTATCCACCCTAGATAGTGTTGCAGTGCTGGAGACTCTGCCCATCATTCTAAAAGCTCCGAGGCAGCAAAAGAGCATGCCGTAGCAAAGTCTCCTGCCCTTCTGCTCTTACCATTCCCTTCTTCCACTCTTCCCTCTGGTTCTGCTGACTGCAAGCAAATTTTAGAGAACAGGTTGCAAAACAGGCCTGTGGCTTACGCTGGCTCAGCTTGTCTGAGCGTGGAAAGCTAAGCAGGGTCAAGCCTGGTTATTACTTGGATGGGAGACCCCTCCTCTAGTTTCCTGCATTGAGCAGGGGGTTGGACTCGATGGCCTTGTAGGCTCCTTCCAACTCTTATGATCTATGAAATCTATGAAACAGCCATTGGGAAAGCACCCCCTGTACATACTGTTTTTAAAAAAATAAAATCTTTGTATTTGTAACACCACGGTGAGACAACAGTAACAATAGACAAAAAAGGGGGGATTCATATCATGAAACATCTCAATATACAGTAATCATTAACATCTCCCTTGATACAGGGAACAGAAAAGAAAACACAAGGAAGGGGAGGAAAGAAAGGGATTAACATTTCCATTTCAAATGTATCCGTTAATAGCAGTCCATATATCTACAGAAGCATCCATACGACTTTGACAGTTGTAGGTGATATACTGAAACATAGCACGAGTAGTAAGATCTTCAGTCCATTGAGGATAAGTGGTGGGTGTTTTTCCTTCAAGCTTGGAGTATAAGCCTCTTGGGAGTACAAGAGGGAATCTGTATATCGTCAAGTTAGCAGAACAGTACTGCTATATTCATGTTCTGCAGTCACTACTCACAGGGCGCACACTCATTAAATGTACTGCAGTCATCCCGGTTTGCCACCCCACACCTAACTTCGTAGCGGTAGAACTCGGCATTGCCTTGAACAAGGTTGGGTTTTTTAAATGTTGCTTCATCATCTCTGTGCAGGTGGGAATGAGTGCAGGAGTGATCTTTAAAAAAAGAAAGGAAAAAGAATTGTTCCTCCTATTTTGAGTTTCCTGAGCACAAGGCTCATATTAAATTAGTGTGATACACTTGGGAGTAAGGGCATAGGAGAGGATGTGATTTACTTCTGAGCAGCCATGCTTTTTGGCTAATTTACAGCTCTCTGCTCTTTGGGCAATGGGGTGAATGTGGCTGTTTAAAAAAGGGGGGTGGGAAAGCCTCCCGCTCCTGTCCCCTCGCAAACTCCATGGTGGTTATCCTGCCTGTAATACACAGTGGAAATGGCCATTTCAGAAGTAGGTGTTCTTTGTTTCTGGTCCGCTGCTCATGCGGAGGTGCGCACATGCTCAGCAGCGAATTCGGTTTTTTAAAAACAACAACACCGACACGTGATTCCCTGAAGCAGCCTGCTCAGAGGTGCGCATGAACATTTACAAACAAACAAAAATTAAAAAGCTTCCAGGGAAGAGGGCGAACCGCTGCACAGCAACAAATGGCAGATACCTCTCTTCCCCACCAGTTTGAGAGAGACACACACGTCACACTGCTCCCCCCCCCCGCCGCCCCTTGAAATCTATTGGCTAACTCCAGTGATGACACTTTCATGGCCACACCTTGGACGGGCAACTGCAGTGCAAGTTTAGCACACACTGGCTGCATACTGCAACAGTGAACCACAATAACTGGAAAAAAGTGATAAACCTAGTCTGGGAAATTCTGGAAGAAACTAAGAATGATATGCAAGACTACCGCGACCGGCACTGAAAATTGTGTGCAGCGTGTGCCCCGCAAGTCACGGCAGCAATACAGTCTTGTAATAAACCTTAGGTGTGGATCCGGCCTAAGTCTCAGTATCCACTTTTGCTGTCCATCTGTTAACCCCCACATCACACCCTTGTACTATGTTACAAACCCCACATTTCAAAGTGATCGGCCAAGTCTCTGGATTAGTGTTTGCTAAACCTACCCCTAAATGAATGAACAGCATGTTTATACTAAGAAAATCTCTGCTTACATGGGGTTTGCAGTAACAGTCGGACAAGATGGGCCAGGTAATTTGTGGGCCAATATATATTATACATTAGGCAATGTTCAAATCTGAAAAAAGTGTCCTGACTTAAATCAGGGCAGCTTCATATGCAGTTTTGAATTTCTTTTGCTCTTTGCAGCGCTCCTTTCCATGCAGAGAGAAGCACATGTGCCAAGTAGCAGGGATGTTGAAGAGTCCTTGGTTTCGAGTCACAAGTCGAATCACGAGTCTTTGGACCTGAGTCTGAAGTCCGAGTCCGAGTCCTTGGTCCAAAATGGTGACTCATGAGTCACAAGTCACGAGTCACTCCCAAAGCTGACTCCACGAGTCCCTATTAAAATCAATGGGGGGGTTTTCCCAACAAAATAAAGCTATTTCAGATGTGTGGCTTAAATAAATTCTAGGCACAAGTGTGCCTTTTTATTTCAAAACTCTGCAACTGATTTTGGCAAGAACAGACCAGGCAGACAAACCCAAAATAACCAGACAGGCAGGCAGGGAACCCCAAGCAGGCAGGCAGAGGCCTTTCTCTTGGACAATTCAACTGTGGAACTGGTTAAGAAGAAACCAGGCAGGCAGAGGAGGCAGGGAACCCCAAACAGGCAGGCAGAGGCAGCCAAATGCAAAATGTCTGAAAGGTTGCATTTAGGAAAATGATTTTAAAAATAAACTTGCTGTACTTCCTAAACTTATCCATGTTGCATTTGAGGATCACGATTTTGGAACACAAGTCTCGAGTCGAGTCCTTGGTCCCGAGTCGAGTCTCGAGTCCCATTAAAATATTGGGACTCGAGTGTGACTCGAGTCAGAGGAGGGACTCAGTCCGACTCACGAGTCGAGTCCTGGAGTCCGAGTCCTCATCCCTGCAAAGTAGTATTTCACATCTGTTTTTAATAATGTGCTTGCTGGTGTCATCTTTAGAGGTGTGTTGCTAAAAATGCACTTGGTATATTGCATCACATACATCCCTCTTTGGGTGGTGGGAGTACCTTTTCTTTGAGTCTGTCATCAGGAACTGATCCAATGAATCTTGTTGACAGATGCAAAGACTGGGTCACAATGCATGCTCACCACTTGATGACTGGAGCATCAAGTAATGAGTTGCATGTGTGAATGATCCAACACAGATTATTTTAAACACCTCCAAGTGGTCTTCCATACCACCTCATCCACAATGCTTTCCCAAGGAATCGGTTCACACACCCAGTCCGCAAGTTAACAAGCGGTATATAGCCAGTACATATGAAAATTAGGTTGGATCTATAAGTAATCATACTTAAGAGTAGACCCATTGAAATCCATCTCCTTGATTTCAGTGGGCCTACTCTATGTATGACTTAAGCCTGGTACCAACCCACTGGATGCACTGGATATTCATTTCCAAGCTCTTAGGCCTTCCAGGAAGACATGCTTTTAGGTGGATTCTGTCCTTCGTGTGTTTCCTTTACTGATTTGCCCATTTAATATCTGCTTACACCAGGAATCATGCCAACTAGAGAAATGTCATAGAGGGTATCATTAGAAGCCAGTGAGGTTGTAGAGATATAGCTGAGGGCACCATTAAGAGGCAGGGAATGGCATGGCTCAGGTGTCATTAAGGAAATAATTCAAAGTCAGTGGGATTAGAGAGGCTGTCACACACAGCATTGCTGAATGAAACAGGAAGAGTGCATCTTATATTGTAGGGCAAATTAATGCATGCATTTTACTCTGGGACTGCTCACATTTTATACTGAGTCATGGAGAGAGGCCACAAATGCTTCTTTCTTTTTTTCCCCCCAAGCACGGTCTTGAAATAGTTCCTTGTTTACAATGACAGGACTGTTTCTTGAATAAAATCTTCAGATGAGTCATTAAGTCCAGAGAGCTGGAGAAATGATAAGGTCTCTCTACTGGCTAGCTAGAGGACCAATTGCTTCTGCGTGACACCGAGGAGGTGACATATTTTTATTCCCCCGTATTTAAATTTACATGTAAATATGAGTAATAAAGATCCAACTTTCGTTCGTTTGTTCAATAAAATGCAGCCTGGAGATGCTTTGATTCAGATCTTCTACAGTAAGAAAAATGCGAACTGCTGGTGTGTGTTGTCCCCCTATCACTCGGGCATCATCCTTGAATGAGCACTAGGAACCTTGTGAAATGTTGTGCATGTCCAGAGCCACTTTCCCACCATTGCTGCCGGAGGAGAAGGTGGTTGAGGGATGTATGGATTTGTTCAATCTGTTCCGTCTGTGTTTGCGGATTGTCGGGCATCTTTTGTTCTGTCGTCCGCTCATTGACGAAATTGGATTTTTTTTAGGAATGTATGAGAATTTGTTCCACTTGCACAAGTGCACATTAGTGCTAATGAGCATTCGCGCAAATACGCATTAGCACAATTGGGCATTAGTGTTAATGTGCATTTGCACAAGTGGGAATTTGTGCAAATCCCCCCCCCAAGTTTAAAAAACCAGTCCATGGAATCCACATGACTCGGGGGGGGGGGGAAGCCAGTCCGCTGCAGAATCTGTAGGTTGGATTCATAGAAATCCGAACTTATTCGAATCCGTTGCAGATTTCTCTGACCTCCCTAGTTGACCAAGTGTTGGGGTGAGGAGACAGTGGACTAGTGTGGGAGGCACACGTTAGCCAATTGATCAGGGACAGTAAAGAACCAAAGCTGGCTCTATTTAGGAAAATCATCATCATCTCACCATTCTTCCAAAGGGATCAGGGTAGCATATGTTGGTGTCCGTCCGTCTGTCCGTCCCCGCACTTTACCATCACAACAACCACGTAAGTAAACTACACAGTACAGGCCAATGTGCCTGACAATGGCCACTTTTTATAAGGAATAGCAGCTGCAGGAGGACGGGACAATTTTGAGCAGAAAAGTAGGATGTGTGTGCGTATGCTTAACCTTTTCCACTTAAATTGCTCTCCCATTTGCTCCCCATCTCCGGTGTGGTTCAGATAGACATTTATTCTTGTGAACATGTATCTGAGGCATCACAGATACTAATGCAGCAAGCAAGGAAGGCAAGGGAAAAACAAATGGAGGGGAAAGCGTTAACATATGCACACCCTGTGCATTTCTGCTCAAGATCACCCTTCCTTACAGAAGATGTTTTTCTTTACAAAGACTGACTGTAAGTCTTCATTTCATGCATTTTTATGTAAAGTATGGCCAGGCCCTTAAATACTGGGTTAAACAGGGAAACAAGCCTAAAATATGAAGTACGTACGTGAGACCAAGCCCATGTCTCTGGCCATGTACCGTATATATCTGAAATTCTTGACCTCCAGGTCTTTACCTTATGCAGGCATTAACCTCTATGCAATTCTGCATCAGAAAGGAATGAGGGTTTCACACTGTCATGGGTGTAGGTGTGAGTCAATATTTGAAATGGCTTAGGAACTGTGTACACCCGACATTGGGCGGAAGCCCATTCATATTCATTTGCTTTGAAAATATCCCCCTGTGAGACTAAACCCTCCTTGCCACACCCTGTACTGAACTTGGCATTTGGCTCCCACAGTGGCAGCATAACAACATCCAGGAAGCATTTTCCATATTTCACAGAGAAAGGAAATATACTCCAAGCAATTCTTACTGGAGCGTGTCAGAGCCAGCAGCTGCTGGTTTGCACATGGCCCATGTGCTTCTTCCCCCCCCCCCATTAATTTTGTATTGTGAATTTCATTAAATCAAAACAAAAACAATAGAAAAACATTTTAAAATATTAAAAAATAGAATAAAGTATTAGTTTTCTTACATGAAATCTGAATAGATTAATTACAATTGATACATATGGAATATATACTCCTATATATTTTATATAAAGCAAGATATACTGCTATCCCTAATATGCATAGGCTTCAACAAAGGCAGACCAAATATTTTACTTATTTATTTTACTTATTTATGATTACATTTCTATCCCGCCTTTTTTCCTCTTGCAAGGAACCCAAGGTGGCTTACATGTATTTATCCATTCATAGGTTATGC
>JAHFWL010000272.1:0-62232 GCA_021292165.1 Shinisaurus crocodilurus | reverse complement strand
TCAAATAGAGACTCTTAGTAGCCAATGCCAATGTCTTATGAACCAGGTCCTGTGGAATATGGGTGAAGGACAACAGAATCTGGATCTTAGCTGATAGACAGTGTCTTGATTCACGCTGAAGTACAGTACCCAGCCTACACATCCCATGATATAGCACAGAACAGAAGGTAGGTTTCTAAAAATGAAGAAGCATTACACTCTAAGGTGCTCTCTCATGACTTATCTGCATTTCTTTCCCTCAGTTCACTGATGTTCATTGGTATTTAGAGCTCTTTATGTCTGTGCTAAAACGTTGCCCTCTGTCAGAAATAATCAGAGGTGCAATAGACTGTAGGCAACTTAACTTAAGCAAGATAAGCTGATTTTTCTGGACTGCAGAGGCATCAAAACATGCTGTTAAAAGCCATGCTGTTTACACACAGTTTTAGTTTTTCTCAATAATTTATCATACCACACACCACAATATTATTCTCAGTGGAGGCAGTCAAGGTTCTGAGGGCATGTTAAGCATAATGTTTTGTGGGAGGGAATCGAAAAATTATTGGCCAATGAATCCATCCAGTCTTTAATTTCTCAGTTCTTTCTTTAAACAAAAAAAACAAACCCAGTGATTTAACATTATGTATATTTCACAGTGCATTAAAATAGGAACTCATAGATTCTGTGGGGAAGATTTCTAAGTCCTTGGGCTGTATTTCTTTCAGTAGCGCTGCATTAAATCCATGTCATTTCATTGAAGCTATTTAATGTCCATATATGGCCGTGTGAAATAGAAATTCTCCTGGTGATAGTCTATTTCTGTGCAAAACAACCCTCCCACCACCACAAGCACAATATAAGAAATTTAACATGGAGATTTGAGATGGCGTGAGAGAAGTAGTTAGTAGATCAAGGGAAGGAGGAGAATCTGGAAGGAATGTGAGGGAATCTATTCCAATATGTGCGTACTATCATCACTGGGAAGAAGTTCAAGATTATTTATTAAGATTTGTTCATTATTTATCCCCCATGCCCTACTTTAAGCAGCCCTTTGAGTGTTTTAATCCTATTCAGGCCTCGTGGGGTGGGGACTTCAAGAGGAGGGAAGAAGAAAAGGATACCTCCTCCTCCCTGGCCTTTCCTTGCTATGCTATATAGCAGTACAGGGGCTACAAGCCCAGAACCTGAGCAAGTTATAGCAATATAGCCAACCGTTCTGGAGAGTGGGAAAAGTTAAGGATGTAGAAGAAAACAAAACTGACAGATTTATCCATCCCTAGATAGTAACCTGAACCATTTGGTGCCTTCCAGATATGTTGGAATACATACAACTCTCTCGTCGGGAACATGATGACAAACAGACCAGACCGGAAGGACAATCGATGCAGTGCAAACCCGAGTTCAAATTATATATTCCCATCCACTTGGGCAACTGAATCAAGTATCACCATCACGCTTCTCTATCCTGCCTCCTCACTCCCAGGGGCAATGCTAGGGGGGGGGGGGGAATCCAGGGCTCAGGCCCACAGGACAACACAAAAATGCACAAATTTGCATGTGCTAATTTACATATGCTCTAAAGTCTCTCTCTCTCTCTCTCTCTCTCTCTCTCTCTGTGTCTTTAAAAGACTCTGTTTCCTAAGGACACCCCTATTTGTAAACAGGGATGTATGCACAGGGGAGAGGAGGGCATTTGATTTCAGAAAAAAACCTCAGACAGAAAGATTCAAGGGTGGTGGTGGCAGGCGGTGAAGCACATGTGGGCAAAAAGCCAGCTAATCCAGGGGGATCAGATGCAACAGAGATCATCAGGGCCCCTGTACCTTTATTTCAGCAAGTGCCCATGGACAGCAGGCTGATGGGGCAGATGGCCTCCCAGAGATTCGGGGCTCCAAATTAAAGATTCGGGGCTCCAGCCCTAGTGGGCCACCCCCTCACGCCACCTCTGCTCGCTCCCTAACCCTTTCTTTGTGTTTCCTATCTTTTTAAATTGTTTGCCAGAGGGCAGGGAATGTCTGTTGATTCTTGTAAGCTACTCCGGGAGTCTTTTGACTTAAGAGTGGGACAGACATGCTTTGAATAAATAAAAATAAATAAATCTCACAGCCAGGATGGGCAGCACAAGGTTGGGGAAGGTTGCTATATAGAGTGCGGGGGGGGGGGTTTAACCTCACAGCATTCATCCCCCCCCCCCCCACAACCCTAATCCTGCTTTGCTCACTACAAGCTGTTAGGTTTGACCAGGCCATCTAGTTTCCAAATTGATAAGCATTCTCCTTCCCCTTCCCCAAGTTCACCAGTATTGAAAATCAGACCAGAATAAAAAATAGCCTCCAAAATATGCATTTGGCTTCATTGATTAAAATTTGCTGACCACCGAGGAATCAGTTAAAGCTGTACTTGATTAATCTACCAATTAAGATTGCATATTTATTTTCCTTTCAGCTCCTGTGTTTGGCCGAGCTGCTTATTGCACTGAATTGACCGCACGAAGCCACCTTCACGAAGTATGACGCTAGCCATGTGTCAGGTTAACCTCAAAGTGCCACTCTGTCCATTTCTTGGTGTGTCAACGCACTGGCAGAAAATGGCCCCTGGGCAGTCGCTACTGAGAAAGGTGACAAGATTGCAAAAGGGCCAGTCAAGAAGCCACGTTTGGCCTATCAAGAAACAAGTACTTTCAGACATCCCCAAATCAGCCTTCAGAAATTGTATTACTCTGGAGAATATGGGCTCCTTTTGTCTTAATGCAAGGCCTACGGTGGCAGCCCAGAGTGACATATCTTGCTGTACTTAGTTTTGCTACAGTAACTCAGATGAAAGGATGTTTCTCTTCCCAGCACCCACTTCATGCAAGTGTTTCTGATGCTCAGGAACAGCATACAGTAGAGGAAAGTACAGAGGCTTTATGGAAGGCCCACCCTACCATTGGACAGAGTAAGGCAGCTGCCTCAGGTAGCATGTTCTGGGTGTGGGAACAGCAGTGAGGTGCTGGAGGACGGACAGAGCTGTGGGTGCTATGCAGCCTATCCCGCAGCCCCTAAGCTAGCTTGCTGTCCTCAGTTGTGGTGGAGGACACTGTCACAACGGCGGTGTTGAAGCCAAATTCAGCTGTTGCTCTAGTCAGCTTCTGTATGTGGAGTGGGGGTGGAGGAGCCATTTTATCTTTTACCTCAGGCAGCAAAATATCTCGGATAGGCCCCGAGTCCTTGCCTTTTGTTTGCAGGAAGGCAAGGACTATGGGAAAGAGAGAAGTTATCTCTAGTAGGGATGTACACGTACCTCTTGGGGTGCTTGGCGAGCACCCCCGCCGCTCGATGCCTCTCGCAGCGAGGCTCCCGGCGGACTTTCTGGGGACCTGGAAGTGACATGAACTGAGCAAATCGCGGCCATTTTAAGGTGGTTTTCTATGGTATTTACGTGAAAAACGCAGCACCGGTGACCCGGAAGTACCTCTCCCTGGCTCCTCTCCGGGGAGATGTGCCAAGCCAGGGAAAAGGTAAATTCCTTGGTGCTCAGGGGGGCGAGTGGGGCGAGTTTGCCCTGCTTCCACCCCCCAATCGAGTCCCACATACATCCCTAAACTGCAAGAGGCAACACTGGGGTGGGTGTTGAGGCATTGAAACCATTTAGGCTTCAAAATCCAGGGACTGAGGTCTTTGACAGGTTCAGGGAACTAAAGGGTGAGATAGTTTGGCTATACCAGTGGGAATGTTAGGAAGATAGATAGGAAGCTGCCATTTACCAAGTCAGACCATTGGTCTATCTAGCTCAGTTTCAGCTATAATGAATGGCGGCGGCAGCAGCTCTCTGGGGTTTCAACCAAGGGTCTTTCCTGGTCCTGGCTGGAGAATGCCCTTTCCCTAGAGTCCTTTAAAGGAGACTACCATGCTCTGTAGCTTCAGGACCTGTTTCAGCCTGAAGGTTAATTTCAGAAAAGTGTGAAGCTCCGGGGGGGAGGCACATTCCAGTGGTGGGAAGGGCTGAAAGCAAAGGGAGTGGGGCAAAAATGCCAAATAAATAAATAAAATGCCAGCTTAAAGCTCTTAATGCAAGTAGTTAAGCTTTAGGAGAGGCATTTCAACCCTTTAGAATGGGGGGAAATGGCACAAAATCTGGAAAACCATCAAACAATCAGTGGGTGGAGGAAAGAATCAGAGGCAGTGTGTATACCAGTTGCTGGGGAACATGGGTGAGAGGGTGCTGTTGCACGCATGTTCTGCTTGTGGGATCCTGTGGGCAGCTGGTTGGCCTCTGTGTGAACAGAATGCTGAACTAGATGGACCCTTGGTCTGATCCAGCATGGCTCTTCTTGTGTTCTTATGTTCTAAGGGGGTGGGCCAGGGAGGCTGGTGACTCCCAATTCAGTGAGGCTCCTTTTCCATTACAGGTTTTGCAGGTTTTATTTGGAACTTCATAGGAGTGATCCATGGTGCTCCATGGTGGTGAACCTATTTTGGAGATTGAGTTCAGCACCATGGATAGCTCCAATGAAGCTCCAAATAAAGCTTGCAAAACCTGTAATGGAAAAGAAGCAAGCAACCAGCCTCCCTGGCCATCTGGAGAACTCCAGAGAACCAGAATGGGACACCAGGAAGGTCAGATTTGGCTCCAGGCCTGAGGTTCCCCACCCCTGTTTCTGGATATAAGGAAGAGGATAGTGTTTGTATGGTTTATCTAGGATGTCAATCTGCAAAGACTAATCCTCAGGGATGTTGAAGAGTCCTTAGTCTCGAGTCACGAGTCGAGTCACGAGTCTTTGGACCTGAGTCTCGAGTCCGAGTCCGAGTCCTTGGTCCAAAATGGTGACTCACGAGTCACGAGTCATGAGTCACTCCCAAAGCTGACTCCACGGGTCCCTATTAAAATCAATGGGGTTTTTTCCCAACAAAATAAGGCTACTTCAGATGTGTGGCTTAAATAAATTCTAGGCACAAGTGTGCCTTTTTATTTCAAAACTCTGCAACTGATTTTGGCAAGAATAGACCAGGCAGAAAAACCCAAAATAACCAGGCAGGCAGAGGAGGCAGGGAACCCCAAAGCAGGCAGGCAGGGGGCTTTGTCTTGGACAATTCAACTGTTGAACTGGTCAAGAAGAGACCAGGCAGGCAGAGGAGGCTGGGAACCCCAGACAGGCAGGCAGAGGCAGCCAAACCCAAAATGTCTGAAAGGTTGCATTTTAGAAAAATGATTTTAAAAAATAAACTTGCTGTACTTCCTAAAACTTATCCATGTTGCATTTGAGGAACATGATTTTTTCTAAATGTTTGGCCCCCATTCTGGAACGATGAGATCTCATCACAATTCCATCTCACTGAACACCCGCTCCACTGGTGATGAACTTGCTGGAACCAGAAACACACTCAGAGCAGCCGCACAGAGTAATCTCAGGTCCTTCTTCTGCCTCTCCCAAGTACGCAACACATCAATCAAAATAAATATTGACACACTGTTGGGGCTGCACTCCTGGTAGCCATCCATAGTGGGCGAGCAGCGGCACACCTCACTTCCATGCGCTCTTCGCCGGCAATCACGCTCCTCTCCACTCCTTCTGGCACAGCCCAGGGATTTTGAAGAGTCCTTGGTCTCGAGTCCCGAGTCGAGTCTCGAGTCCCATTAAAAATATTGGGACTCGAGTCCGAGTCCAGTCAGAGGGGGGACTCAGTCCGACTCACGAGTCGAGTCCTCGAGTCCGAGTCCCCATCCCTGCTAATCCTGTCTAAAAGTTCCTCTGGTGTCATATTGTAATAAAGCCTTGATTGCAGTCATTGTTTGGGGAGCTATGGGACACAATTGGCGCCCAGAATTACTGATGAAATGGGACTTAATACTGGTCCCACCAACATCTACATGCCCCTAATATTTCTCACTCATTTTTAAAAAATTATCTAGCAAATGTATGTCATAAAAGTCAGCTTACACCCATAATAAAAACAATCCAATCCAATAAAAACAAAATTCCAAACAGCAGGAAAACTACAACACAAGAGCCAGCAGATAAAGCAGCAAGTTAAAAAAAAAAAACACCCTATAAAGGCAGCAATCCTATCCACACTTACTTGGGAGTAAATCCAATGAACTCAGTAGGGCTTGCTTCTGAGTAGACATGCATAGGATTGTGCAGTAAAAAGATTTTAAATACCATTAGAAATGTGGAAGAATGGGATCGACTTTGCCTGGTGCCCAGAAAATTAATAAAGATGGAACCAGGTAAACATATCTCAGAAGAGATGCCCACAATCTGGGCACACTATAGAAAGACACTCAGCCTAATACTTAGTGGTGGTGGTGGTGGTGGTGGTGGTGGTGGTGGTGGTGATAGACACCCATACATGCAAAAAGTGGGGACACCTGGAGAAAACCCTATGAAGATATTAAATGGCAGCAGGCAGGTTTACATGGGAGAAGGTGGACCTTTATCCCCCGGACCCAGGTTGTTTAGGCTATTTACATGTCAAAAACATCACTTTGAGTTGAATCCAGGAACAAAACTAGGAATCAGTAAAGGTATTTTGATACTGGAGTGTATTCACAGCATTCAGTAACAGTCTACAGTCTGGCCATGGCATTCTTCCACACCCCTCATAAACCATATAGCAAATCCAACCTTTTTTGGAATCTTGTTCTCTCTTGCTGAATTTCTGCTTGTTTTTGCCAAACTTTTGTGGCCCTTAATTCTAAGTTTCACAAGATGTCTAGCAGAGCTCTGATCGGGGGCAAAAATATCCTTGTTCGTTACCCTTTCTAGTGGAAGAGGCATAGTTTTATTTTTATTTATTTTTAGATTTTTACCAATGGTTCTTGGTTTTTGTGAAACCAGAAGAAAGGAATCTGGGAGCAGACTGCTCCTGCCCCCCCCCCAGCAGGCTGGTCCATTGTGCTTCCCCCCCACCCCCTATCTGCTACTTTTGGCATTGAGATCAAGCAAGTTTTATGGCTCAAGGCCCCAAATCCCTCACGTAAATATTTCAACTCTGTTCATTTTGAATACATATTGATAAAAATCTTTCTCTCAAAGGATTCTAAAAGCCCTTTGCTGTTGTTCTAGCAGCATCTGTAGCAGTAGACCTTCCCTCCCACATCTGGCAAGAATGATCAGAAGGGGCATGCATAATGCAGAAGGCAGCATTGCATTTGGGACACCAATTTCTAGATGGGTCTTTTTCTTTCTCTGCCCACCCCTCCTTAACAATCAAAGATTCTACAGGTGCTTGTGCAGAATTGAAGTTAGAAACCGCAGAGGAATCTGCTCGCCAGATGTGCAGGCTTACCTTTTAAAAAAATAATAATAATAAAGGCACAGAAGACCATTTATAATCAATTCAGATTAAAACTTCACTGACTCCTGTTACTTAAAAGATTGCAATTTTCCAGGCATAACTTTACTGCTGTCTACCTACAAACATCTACATACACCCATATTCTTTGTTTAGTAAAGCTTTGTTTCTCAGTTCTCTGCTATATGCAGTGTATTCTGGTTTTATAAATTAGAGCAAATCGGACTTGATTTGTTTCAGGCTCAGTCATGGGACTAATCTTCAGTGCCAGGCCCATGTGGACACATATTGACTGGGTTCAGACAATAGGATAACCCACACTCAAGGGTTGAGTGTGGGTTGTCATTGAACCATGGATTGTTGTTGAAACATGGTTTATCGTGTTGTCTGAACCCAGCTGAGATAACAAACCATGGCGAACAACCCACAGTTCACAACACAACAACAGACCATGGGTTCTCTTCATGGGTTGTTTGTGGTTAATAAGTAACATCAAGTAGGCCGCTCAACAAGGTCTGCCACGGACGGCCTTCTCCTTATCCCATCAGCCAGAGCAGCCAGGCTGGTGGGGACTAGGAAGAGGGCCTTCTCTGTGGAGGCCCCCACATTATGGAACTCCCTCCCTAGTGACCTTCGCCATGCCCCCTCCGTGATGAGCTTCCACCGTGAATTAAAAACATGGCTGTTCAGGCGGGAATATGGGGTGGGTTAGGTTTTTAATAAGAATTTTTTATATTGTTTTAATTATTATATTTTATTGTGTTTTGTTGTATTTTGGTTGTACATCGCCCAGGGTGGCCGGGTGGCCGGCCAGATGGGCGATTGATAAATATAATAAATAAATAAAATAAATGGCTTGTTGGCACAGCTGGGTTCAGACAACACGATAACCCATGTTTCAACAACAACCCATGGTTCAACAACAACCCACACTCAAACCCATGCTCAACCCTTGAGTGTGGGTTATCATGTTGTCTGAACCCAGTCCATGTGTATCCTACATTGCCATGGATAGGAAGCTGCCTTATAAAGATTCTAGGTCTGTATTGCTGTCACTGACTGACAGCGGCTTTCCCGGGTTTTAGGCAGTGTGGGTTATTGTGTTGTCTGAACCCAGCCATTTAGTCATTGGAGAGATGGGTTAGCATAGTGATTAAGGAACTGAGCTATGAATCAGAAGATGGCCTTAGGCAAGCTTCTCTGTCTCTCAGCCTCAGCCTCCACATCTGGAATATGGGAGATAATAATACACTGACTTACCTTACAGCAGCTTCCCCCAACCTGGTGTCCTCCAGTTCTTTTGGATCACAACTCCAAGCATTCCTGACCATTGGCTATGTTGGCTGGGGCTGATGGAAGCTGAAGTAAAAAAACAAACAAACATGGAGGGCAGCAGGTTGGTAAAGGTTGCCTTACAGTGTTGCTGTAAGGATTACAACTAGATGGCACTTGTGAAACACTTAATATGAAGTACTATAAGTGGGAACTGCAACAAAAAGCTGCGGTATGTAGTGTCACTGTTCAGGCTTCCATGAGGTTAGCCATGCCTTCCTTCACAACATTCTTTTCCATCCTGCTCCCACCCTATTCCCCACTTTCCCCCTCCAACAGTCAGTCAGCATTCTGTGGCCACTGAGTATGCTTAGTCTTGACTGGGCTGTTTTTGAGGATGGGCCCCCTTAGGGATTTTTCTAAACTTTTTTTTTTTTGTACTTCTGCAAAACTTGAGTCTCCTCCCAACCAGCCTGCTGATACCTCCATCTTGTGCATGGATGGTACCATGTTGGCTACAGAAGGATTGGCACCCACCCATGAATGTTGGAAATAGAAGGAATTATCAGCCCCCTAGTGAGAAGGATGCTCAGTAGCATAGCATCTTTTCCTCCCCTGAGTTTGCTCCGTAGTCTCTTCCACTGTTTCTTACCTTCTCCATATCCCTGGGGCAAGTGAGAGTTAACCCCTCGTCTCTCTCAAAGACTCAACTGAGGGACACAACCTTCTCCCTCTTGAGCTGATGAAGGCTGGAGAAAGTAAGCAATGGCAGAATCTTCTACCACTCTTTCTTCCCTTCTCCAAACTTCAGCACAAGTGAGAGAAGACCCATCCCAGTGCCGGCTCCAGGTTTCTGAGAGCCCTTGGGCAAGAAGACACCCTCAATGGAGCTGTCCCTCAGTGGATCTACCTTCTTGCCACCATGGTCACCAGCTGCTGTTTCTCTGCATCCTCTTTCTCATCACTGCTACGGCTGGCTGGCTTGACAGGCATCTACTGCTCCTCCTTCTCACCATCACCATTATCTGGGACAGAGCGAGAGGCAAGTGAACAAGCAGGTTGTAACGGTAGCAAGGAAGAGCCACTGCATGGGGCTCTTGTCAGTGGGCCCCTCTTGGGCTGTGGGCCCTCAGCAGGTGCCTAACCATGTCTATCCTTGACACCAGCCCTGGACCCGTCTCTCCCTTGAGCCTTCGGTTCTGACAAGCACAGAAGGCTTGGGAGCGAAGCACGATCTCACTTCATTTGCACTGAGGTTTAGATAAAATAAACAACTCTGTTTCTGATCTTCTCTAGACTGCGGCACAAATGAGATAAATCCCTATCTCAGCTCCCAAACTCTCTACACACCAGTGGATGGCAGGGTTTGGGCAGAGATTGGTAGCAGGTACATATAGAGGCTGGCCTGTGCCTTGGCACAGCTCTGCCCTGATACATGTGAACATCATAAATGAACTTTCCTTACCATCACCACACCACCCCTGCTGCTCTATTATCTGACTTTCTAATCAAACTCTGTCTTCCGGGTGGACTTGAACCCTAGTATTCCAGAGGGGATAGCCATTGCTTATCAATGGTTCCTTCTTGCTTATCAATGGTTCCTTCTCAAACTGGGGAGAGGTAACGAGCGGGGTACCACAGGGCTCGGTCCTGGGCCCGGTGCTCTTCAACATTTTTATTAATGACTTGGATGAGGAGGTACAGGGAATGCTTATCAAATTTGCAGATGACACAAAGTTGGGTGGAACAGCTAATACTCTGGAAGACAGAAACAAAATTCAAAGTGACCTCGATAGGCTGGAGCGCTGGGCCGAAAACAACAGAATGAAATTTAACAGGGATAAATGCCAAGTGCTGCACCTAGGGAGAGGAAACCAAATGCAGAGTTACAGAATGGGGGACACTTGGCTCAACAATACTACAAGTGAGAAGGATCTTGGAATTGTGGTAGATCACAAACTGAATATGAGCCAGCAATGCGACGTGGCTGCAAAGAAGGCAAATGCAATTTTGGGCTGTATTAATAGAAGTATAGCTTCCAAATCGCGGGAAGTGATAATTCCCCTTTACTCGGCACTGGTTAGGCCTCATCTTGAGTACTGCGTCCAGTTCTGGGCACCTCACTTTAACAAGGACATAGACAAACTGGAGAGGGTTCAGAGGAGGGCAACAAGGATGATAAAGGGACTGGAAACAAGGCCCTATGAGGAGAGACTGAAAGAACTGGGCATGTTTAGCCTTCAGAAGAGGAGACTGAGGGGAGATATGATCGCACTCTTCCAGTATTTGAAGGGATGTCACACAGAGGAGGGCAAAGATCTCTTCTCGTTCATCCCAGTTTGCAGGACACGGAATAATGGGCTCAAGTTACAGGAACCTAGATTCCACCTAAACATCAGGAAAAATTTCCTGACTGTCAGAGCAATAAGACAATGGAATCAACTACCTAGGGAGGTGGTGGGCTCTCCCAGTCTGGAGGCATTCAAGGTGCGGCTGGACAGACATTTGTCAGAGATGCTTTGACCTGGATTCCTGCATTGAGCAGGGGGTTGGACTCGATGGCCTTGTAGGCCCCTTCCAACTCTACTTTTCTATGATTCTATGATTCTATGATATTAGTCTGTTGCAGCAAAAATAATGAAGAGCTTTGCAGCACCTGTTACTTCTATGATGGCATGCCTTTTCACAGGCCAGAACCCACTTCGCCAGATACATGAACTGGCCATCTGACTGCCACACGATAGGTTATGCTTATTATGTATATTTCATAGATTTCATAGATCATAGAGTTGGAAGGAGCCTACAAGGCCATCGAGTCCAACCCCCTGCTCAATGCAGGAAACTAGAGGAGGGGTCTCCCATCCAAGTAACAACCAGGCCTGACCCTGCTTAGCTTTCCACACTCAGACAAGCTGAGCCAGCGTGAGCCACACGTGTGAGTATCTTGGGGTTGTTGTTGTTGTTGTTGTTGTTTTGATAAATTAACTGCAGGCATGACTAGATCCAATGGGCTTAAGTTACAGAAGGGTATATTGTGGTTGACCATTAGGAAAAACCTCTTGATGGTAAGAGCAGTTTGACAATGGACCCAATTGCCTAGAGGGGTGATGGGCTCTCCCCCTCTGGAGGTCTTCAGGCTGAGGCTGGACAGCTATTTGCTGGGCATGCTCTGGCTGTGGATTTCCTGAATTGAGCAGGGGGTTGACCTAAGAGGGGGGGCCCTCCTCTAAGATTCTATGAAAAGGCCCTGCTTCCAGTAGATGTCTGCCAAGCCTCATTTGGTGGAGGCAACTGGAGGAGCAAGGCCTCTGATGGTAAACAATTTATTTTATTTATTTATTTATTTATTTATTATATTTATCAATCGCCCATCTGGCCGGTCACCCGGCCACCCTGGGCGATGTACAATTAAAATACAACAAAACAACACAATAAAATATAATAATTAAAACAATATAAAAAATTCTCATTAAAAACCTAACCCACCCCATATTCCCGCCTGAACAGCCATGTTTTTAATGCACGGCGGAAGCTCATCACGGAGGGGGCATGGCGAAGGTCACTAGGGAGGGAGTTCCATAATGTGGGGGCCGCCACAGAGAAGGCCCTCTTCCTAGTCCTCACCAGCCTGGCTGCTCTGGCTGATGGGATAAGGAGAAGGCCGTCCATGGCAGACCTTGTTGAGCGGCCTACTTGATGTTGCTGGAGGCGCTCCTTGAGATAAGTTGCCCCGGAGCCATGTAGGGTTTTAAAGGTCAAAACCAACACCTTGAATTCGGCTCGGCAAGCAACTGGTAGCCAGTGCAACTCATTAAGCACTGGCGTGATGTGATCACGCCGGCGGCTGCCCTTAATCAGGCGAGCCGCCGCGTTCTGTACCAGCTGAAGCTTCCGGACCGTCTTCAAGGGTAACCCCACGTAGAGCGCATTACAGTAGTCTAGGCGACAAAGTGCATGGGAGAAAGTGGTCCCTTGGGAGCAATGGGTCCTCATGAAATGGCCTCCCTAAGCCTCTTCTGCCCTACAGTTCAAGAGAGTGCCAAAATCACTGGGAATAACCACTGAGCTGTTGTTTTACAAATGGTTGCTTTTACATACTGCTGCTTTTATGAGTTGCTGGTTATGATCAGGGCTTTATAACTGATTTTTATTTATATATTTAAAGGCACACTTCATGCCCATGTGCAGCAATGCCTATAAAGAACTCCCAGGGGAAAGAAGCGGGGAGAGTGTTGGTCTTGATCCAGAAGTTGGTACATTGATTTGGGTGCCCCATAGAACAGTGGCTTACATTGGGATGGGCATATCTGTCAGTTTTGCTTTTTCCTGCATTTGAAATTTTCAAATCGCAAGTTCTTTCTCTCCTAAACATGAAGAAATTTGAGAATTTTGGTAAATTCTTATCAAAAACAAACAAACAAAATTCTCACCCATCGGTGCTGACCAAATTCAATAGGTACAGCTATTCCCAACACAGAGAGGACCATGTTGAACTGCCTGCCTTACAGCTTTTAAAGATGAGGAGCCTGTCAGATAAAAGAGGTGGCAACTCATCACTAACTCAGCACTAACTACTGTTTTTAAGTGCAAAGTACTCAAAGCCCTGCCTGAGCCTGGATGGACAAATCCAGGCTCTGTTTTGGTTTCTCCCACATTCAGACCTCAAGTTCTTTTTGCTCAAGCAATGCAAGAGAGCTGTAAGTGTATCACAGGGCTATGAGGAGCACAAATGAATACAGAATCCACTCAAATGAATGCAAGAACCAATCAGAACGGAGCTCACTTGTGACCAGCAGCCACTGGGGAGGAACAGGCATAGCATGATCAGTGGTAAACACCAAAAGGGGAACAATGACTTTCTGTAGTGAGCTAGCTAGCCATACATACATACCCAAGATTTGTTAAGACCAAGTTCCATGGTGTCAAACTTGCTAAGAAATTCCAATTTGGCAGCTTCCCACTGGAGTCTTTTTTTTGTCAGAGAATGCTGTTTTTATGTCCTGGGCTATTGGAATGTATACCCCAGTACTAATAATAATGTGTACGCTCTGAATAGTGCTTTCAAGTGTTCAAAGAGCTTCACATTCACCATCTAGTAGCAATAAGACAATGGAATCAACTACTTAGGGAGGTCGTGGGCTCTCCCACTCTGGAGGCATTCAAGGTGCAGCTGGACAGACATCTGTCAGAGATGCTTTGACCTAGATTCCTGCATTGAGCAGGGGGTTGGACTCGATGGCCTTGTAGGCCCCTTCCAACTCTACTTTTCTATGATTCTATGAAATCTGCCTCCTTTCAGTGAGATGCAAACTTTGCCAAGCAACCTCTAGATGGCTCCTGCCCATTGTAAATGTGCACCAATGTGTTACCTTGGGGAGATTTAACGAGAGATGCTTACTTTTCAGAGCCACAGAGATAACATGCCAAGAAGTATTTAGCATGTGCAGCAAAACAGGCCTCATGTTGCATTGCCTATCTTGGTGTGAGGATTTGTTTGAAATATGAAGCACTGTTTACCTGAAGAGAGAGAGAGAGAGAGAGAGATCGGAAAAGAAAATATGCTCACTTGTTCATATCTAGTAAGCATCCCAATAGTTACTTCCCCTTTTGTAAAATTCATAATTCATTGGTTTGTGTGTGCTTTTTTAAACGAAGGCATTCAAATTATAACTCTGGATCATTTATCACTCATGTGTGTGAAGGATAAACACCACCATGCATTCCACTTACGGAGAGTTGCACGCTGCTGTGCCTCAATTATTCATTTGGAGGTAGCACTCTTAATTTTTACCATCCCATCAACAAGAAGTAAATATTTTAAATACAGCCAGCAGATTTACTCTGTGGAAACCCTGCACCTCTTTCCTTTAGAAAACATAGTTTACAGGAGAGCAATACATTTAATGCTGCAGAAGGTCTCCCTGGGGTTTATTTGTAAGAGAAATAGTAACTGTTCCAGTAATAGTAGTAGTGATAAGGAAATGGCAGTCATCCTTGTTACAGCCTGCTACAGTACCCATGAATAACAATGAATTATCCCCAATCAAATTATCTAACCCAGAGTAGGCAACCTGGAGCCCTTCACATGTTCTGGGCTACAACTCCCAGAAGCCCCAGCCAACATGGCCAATGGCAAGGGGTTATGGGAGTTGTAGTGCAAAACATCTGGAGAGCACCAGGTTTCCTACTCCTGCTCTAACCCATATGAACCCTATTACTCATTTTAATTTGATTAATGAGCAGGCATATACTGGGTACGTAGGAGTGATGCACAACCATATGCAGTGGTTTGAACATGAGCTGATGGAGGGGGAGTTCAGCCATGGCATAGTCCATTGTTTGCCAAGGTTTGTGCCAGTTTGTTGATCAGCGTTCAATGCTATTCTAACCAAGAGGAGTAGAGACTGTCTAATTTTACTCCACTTACTATATAAGGGCATAATCCTATGCAAGTTTAGACAGAAAAAAGGGCTACAACTCTGGTCTGATAGGGCTAAATCCAACATTACACAAGAAGACTTCTGTTCATGCAATGGGAGTTTCCCTTCCCCACCTCTCCCTGTAGCCTCCTGCATATACCCCAAATCTGCTCCAGAGGGTTCACCAACCTCCAAAGCAGATTTGGGGGAATGGGCTCTGTAGGGGGAGGGGGCTTTGATTTGCCACTGGTGTTTATTCCCCAAAGATGGAAGGACACCATTGGATACAATCCCTTATGTTCTTATTTACACATCAGCTGGGTATCAATTTGTGTCTATTACATATAACTGGTATCAGGACTGGTGTTGAGGGTAGGCACGGTAGGGCACCTGTCGCTGGGGTGTGGGCCCACTGACAAGAGTTTTCTGAACTTGTTCCTTGCCTTCAACTTTGCAATCTGTTTGTTTGCCTGCCTCTTCCTCTGGCCCAGACAATGGTAGTGGTGGTGAGGAGGAGCAGTAGATGCCATGGCCTACTTGCTCACTGGCTCTCTGCCTGTCAGGCAAGCAAGTGTGTAGCAATGCTGAGAAAGAGGAGAAAGAGCTGTAGCAGCTGGTGACCATGGCGGAGAGAAAGTAGATTCACTCAGGGAGGGACACCATTGAGGGTGTCTTGCCCAAGGGCCCTCCAAAATCTGGAGCTGGCACTGACTGGTATCCATCCCTACCAATTAAGTAAATTATACAATATTTTCCATAGTCCAAATTCTGAATCTGTTGTATGAGAGGGGAATTTTTTCCCCCAGCCCTTTGAATGAGATAAATGGTTTAAAACTGAAGTCTAAATGTATTTAAATGAATTTGTAAATTCTGCCTGGAATCCAAGTCACATTTCTACAGTAAGGAAGGGGTAGAAAGAACATACTTGCATGTCAGATTTGCATGGTTATGCTTTGCTAGCAGCAGACTGAAGTAGTACAAAGATTTTAATTATACATTGAAGCCTCAGTTACTAGGGAGCCAGCCAGCTAATTTAAGATTAATAAGGAGTAACACAGCTAAGAAGGATTCGGTGTGTAGGCGGGGTTGTTTCCTCAGAAAGGTGAATATCTTTTCGACTCTTGTATTTATATTTTTAAAGAAGACCCTCTAAAATATTTACATAATGTATTTTGGGAATCAGCTCAGATTTATGGTAAATAGATGATCTGATACTGTCTTTTCACAGAAGTCTGCATTTTGCTTCAATAATACATCCATCAAAACTTGAGTTATCACAACTGTTTGTCTGTTTTGCTCTCTAAAGGCTGAGCTGGGGACTGGTTGGGTCCCTGACACACATCTTTCTTCTACTTTAAAGGCAGAGGTGGGCAACTCCACTGAATTTGGTCCACAAAGGGTGCTTCCAGATGGAGGGCTGCTACCAGTCAAAAGGAATTGTGCTCCTATTCTGGGTTTACCTTGTTAACAGAGGTTTTTCTGATAAGAAAAAAAAAAGAAAAAAGATGGGAGACTTTTTGGGGAAACATGGGAGGGTTACAAATGGAAGATGACATCATCTGGGCCTTCCATAAAATTCTGTGTTTGAGGTAGGGCGACTGTAGGATGAAAGCTTCATGTGGACGCACCCAACGTAATTCAATCTGTTTGCCCTGCCACGATATTTTAAGCAATATGTAAGAAACGTGTCGTCCCCTTCCCCCCACTGTTTCTTTTTTAAAAAATAAATTTTATTTAGTTATTATAAACTACACACAAAACTATAAAACACAAACATACAACTCAAATAAATCATAAGGTGCACACACACCCCACCCGCCTAGGGACCAACTAATATACGTCCATCCCCTTGATCAATTAAATTCCACATTCCAAAAATATAACATATCCTGACAAGGCATACTCCCCTTCCCCTTTATTAATACATAGTCTAATAATTGATCCCATATATCCATAACATTATCCTTCTTTAACTGTCCCTTTTTGCATTTGATACTACAAGTTAATTTATCATTGAGGGCTATATCCCAAACTTCCTTATACAATCAGTTGTACTTTCCATTTCCTCGCTATCATTAACCTAGCCGCAGTTAACAAGTTTACAATGAGTTCCTTCGCATTTTGGGTCCCCTCACTGTTTCACTCATCAGCAGGGGTGCAGCTAACTTTGAGGGGGGCCTGGGCAAGTTGCTTTCCGGGGGGGGGGGGTGCCACCAGATCCCCACCCCTCGTGACACACACACGTGCCACTCCCGCCAAACCACCACCACCGGTGGAGCCAGCAGCACCAACCAGCCCTTCCTCTTTCTCTCCCTCCTGTTTGTTTGTTTTTTATACCTGGTAGCGGCCGGGGCGTTGGCAGCAGCAGCAGCTTCTCCTCCTAACAGACATGCCGTTTAAAACCTAAACTTTTTCTTTACTTACATTTTGAGTAGCAGCGATCTGAACTAGTGCTGTGCCCCCCCCCCCAAAAAAAAATTATTCCACGTTCTCATTAAATTTGATCAAAAGAAATTGCTTTCGAAAAGAAATCCAAAGGAGAAGAAGAAATTCTGGAGAAATTATCTTGGGTTGGGTTCAGGGTTCTTGTGCTTACCTTATTTATTATATTTATACCCCGCCTTTTTTCCTGCAAGGAACCCAAGGCGGCTTACATAATCCTCCTCCTTCTCTCCATTTTATCCTCACAACAACCCTGTGAGGTAGGTTAGGCTGAGAGGCAGTGACTGGCCCAAAGTCACCCAGTGAGTTTCATGGCTGAGCGGGGACTAGAACCCGGATCTCCCGAGTCCCAGTCCGACACGCTAACCACTACGCCACTCTCACACCTTACTTATCAGGTGGCTGAGGAGCCTGTGCGTGTGTCTTGTCTTTCATTGTGCACTCATCTCTCTAGCAGCCCGTAGCTTCCTCGGCTTCCTGCACTTCAATTAAACCCCGGGGGGAAAGACATCATGAGGTAATTCCTCCCATAGGGCTTTTTTCAGATCAGGAAGCACAGGCAGCCCGGGAGGCTGCAAAGCAACTGAGAGATGTGAAATAAAAGTAAAAATACACAGGCAGTATTCTCAGTCACCTCACAGTGATTTGGTGGGATCGAAAAACACCATCAAAAGAAATTCAAAATGAAGTATAAAGTGCCCTGAGAATGAGGCAGAAAAATGGAAGCCTCTTTCATGGGGGAAGTAAACTTTCAAGAAATGAGAGGTCAGATTTTGGCATAGGGTTCCGCTTCCCTGGAGCTGGATGCAATACTGCCCCCTTCACACCCACTACAGGCCTTGCAGGGAAGGAGCGGTATTATCGGTACCTGTATTAGAGACAAGATGTATTCACAATCACCCCTCAGAAATGTAACATTTGGAAGATCCTGGGGAAGATGCTGAATCCTGGAGAATGACAACTAGAGCTGAGCCAAAATTTCTGAGGAGACGTTTTTCTCAGAAAACTTCTGAGAATTTTCTTTCCTTAACCCCCAAGAAATAAAAGACCACTTTGCGGAATGTTTTCCAAATTTGCTTCCCCATTTTTAGGTGGGGTTCATCTTCCCTCCTTCTCTACTCCACCCACAGTATCCTGGAATGATGCCAGGTATGTGGTATTATGGAGAATGCAAAATGGGGGCCAGGCTGCCAATGCAGGTGATGCTGTTGCCACTTGCTGTGGCGGTGCAAAAAGCCAAAAACCCTTAGGGGGAAAAAGAAAGAAGCTGTGCTACAACCCTTGCCAATGCTGAGCCCCACCTATGAGAAACTGTTGGAGAATGTATCCTTCTCCTGTAGAAATTCGGTGAAATTGTCCCCCCCCCAATTGTCCCCCCAATTGAGATTGTCCCCCATGTAGTATCTATGCCCAGAGATAGGGTGGAGAATTTCAGGAGGCCATTTGTGCACAGCTCTAAATTCTGAACCAATCAGATGCTCCTGTGACCTCATTGGCTTTGTCCCCCAAATGGCACACCATGGGGCTTCCAGGCTCACCTGGCTGGCTGCCACAGTGCTTAGCAGAGCCAGGCTAGAGGGAGATGGGGAAGGAGCTTCTGCCTCCAATTTTGGGGGTCATTTGGGGGCCCTCCAGAGACCCCGAGGCCCCCAACCTGCAGGCGGCCGTCTGACTCTGGCTTCTCCACAGCTCATCAGGTAAAGAAAAATCCTTCAAAAAAATTATGAAGGAGAAAAAATAAGACACTTGAGTGTTATAGCTCTCTTCATATTGTGTGTGCAACGCTTCCACCAAAGTGTATGCAGTGTATTAATATGAAGCCCTCTCACTGCTAAGTGGC
Source organism: Shinisaurus crocodilurus (assembly GCA_021292165.1). Classification (NCBI taxonomy): domain Eukaryota; kingdom Metazoa; phylum Chordata; class Lepidosauria; order Squamata; family Shinisauridae; genus Shinisaurus; species Shinisaurus crocodilurus. The sequence continues at coordinate 43,003 of JAHFWL010000272.1, read as the reverse complement.
ATTGGCTTTATTATAGAGACTGGGCTCGTGAAGATTTCTGGTTGTGCAGCAAAATATGTTTCTGGTTCCTAGTCCACTATTTGGATAATAGAATCCCCCCCCCAAGATTGTAGAAGGTGACCACCCCTGTTCTAAGGGAACAATCAATAGGGACCCACTGCTCCTGTCTCTCCCAAGACAGAGGTCATCCATCAGGGTGAGCAAGGTCATTTCAGTGTGTTGGCGTTGACCTTTAAAACCCTGTACGGCTCCCGTCCAGTTTATCTCAAGGAGCGCCTCCAGCAACATCAAGTAGGCCGCTCAACAAGATCTGCCACGGACAGCCTTCTCCCTGTCCCATCAGCCAGAGAAACCAGGCTGGTGGGGACTAGGAGGAGGGCCTTTTCTGTGGCAGCCCCCAATTTATGGAACTCTCTCCCCAGTGACCTCCGCCATGCCCCTTCCTTGATTAGCTTCCGCCGGGCATTAAAAACGTGGCTTTTCAGGTGGGAATATGGGGTGGGTTAGGATTTTTAAATTTTGTACTGTTTTTAATTGTGTTTTATACTGTGTGTGTGTGCTCCCCCACCCCCCTTGTATTTTATTGGATTGTACATCGCTCAGAGTGGCCGGATGTCTGGCCAGATGGGCGATTCATAAATATAATAAATAAATAATAAATAAATAAACCTAGATTGAAATGGATCCAGATAATACCCTAATCCCTTTGCTAATCTGATTCCCGTGTAGATGGTATGAACTATAAACCCTCTTCGATTGAAGACTCTTCTGAAAGATCTGAATAAACAGTAGATTCAGCCTTATAGCACAATCCTCTGCATGTCTACTCACCTATGCATGCCTGGGAGGAAGTCTCACTGAACACAGAGATAGTTCACTGTTAATCATACCCCCCCCTGGCTCTATCTATCTATCTATCTATCTATCTATCATCTAACTAGCTAGCTATTTATTACATTTATTTATTCATTACATTTCCAGACCACCCAATAGCCAAAACTCTCTTATATCCTACCTTTCCTCCCAAGAGCTCAAGTGGAACATCATCTTACCCCATGACTCCTTGGCCGAGTGGGGATTTGAACCCGAGTTTCCCTAGTCCTAGTCAAACACTCTAACCACTACACCACTGGCTCTCTAAATATACACACAGCTCTTCCAGACCAGGCATTATAAGCTTCTATGTGCTTTAAGCTACTCTGTTCTAAAGACAGTAGTTCAATGGAGGAGGCTGCACATCCAACCTCTTGCGGGCAGTTAGTGTATTTAGTAATGTCAGGGTCATGTACAGTATTTTTCCATGTATAAGACTATACTTTTTCCTAAAATTGTTAGACTAAAAATTGAGGGTCGTCTTATACACGGAAGTAAGCCAAGGAGAGAACCACGTGGTTGTGAAACTGCCCAGTGGGGGGCGTCTTATACATGGGGGCATCTTATAGACGGAAAAATACGGTAGTAGCAGCTTCAGAGTTACAGAGTATATGCATTTAGTTGTAAACTGGACACTATATACAAAATGTATACCCTGATCTTATGCATGTTTTTATTCAAAAGGGATATGTCTATAGTGCTACCCAAATTATGGAATTCTTCACCTGGGGATAGTAACTGCAGTAAACCTGCTATGAGCGACTACGGGGGGGGGGGGAAGCAATTGTTTTAGAAGATTTTATTCTGTAGATCACATTGACACAAATACAGTCATGCCTTGGATTGAGAGCATAATTCGTTCCGGAAACGTGCTTGTAATCCAAAACACTCTTATATCAAAACGAAATCCCCCCAAAAAAATTTGTACAGAGATTTCTAATTTAAGCCGTACTACAGTGCTTGTATTGCAAGACGACGCTTGTATATCAAGTAAAAAATAAATAAATAAATATTTAAACATTTGCTTGTCTTGCAAAACGCTCTCAAACCAAGTTACTTGTAATCCAAGGTATTACTGTATGAATATATGTCATTTACTATCCATCAGCCTTTAACAATGTTTAAAAATAGACTTTGGAGAGCTGTGGACATTTTAACGGGCAATAGCCGTTGATTTCCAGCTATCTTGCTAACATCCTCTTATAGATCACCTTGATGACATAGTGTTGTACCAATGTTAGCCCTACTTAGAGTCGACCCATAGAAATGAGTGGGACTTCAGTTAGAATACAACCTATACTGTCTGAAAAGTTCCTTAGTGGTCAGCATGTTATGTTGTATCCCAAGTGACACTGACTGTGGATGGTCACAGTCAGGGCCAGGTGTGGCTCATGCACTAGATGTAGCTTCTGGGCAAGCAAGTCTGGCTTCCAGGTTATTGTAGAAAAAGGAGGCAATTAAAGGAAGCCTTCGTGTCAATGGACACAGCAGATCCTTGTCTGCCTTCATTCTCTGCCCCAGCTATATGTTGGGCCCAAATGATACTAAATGGCAGTGGAGGCCCATAAGCAGAGCACTCTATTTAATATATATATGAAGCTGCTGGGGGCAGTCATTAAGAGTTTGGGGGCAAGGTGTCATCAGTATGCTGATGACACCCAGCTCTGTTTTTCTGTAACATCTGACTCAGGCAAGGCCGTGCATGTTCTGAACCAGTGCCTGGATGAAGTGATGGGTTGGAATGAGGGCCAACAAACTGAGACTGAATCCTGACTACATGGGGATTCTATGGGTAGGTGGTTCCCCGGTATAGGAATTGGGGAGTTTGTCTGTTTCTAGATGGGGTTGCATTCCCTCAGGAAGAACAGGTACATGGTTTGGGGGTGCTCCTGGATTTATCATTGTCATTAGAGGCCCAACAGGGCCGGTGCTACCATTAGGCCAACTAGGCAGCTGCCTAGGGCGCAGGGCTAAAGGGGGTGCCAGAAATGCCTTGGGGGGGAAATGCAGCGCTCTAAAGTGGGAAGGGGGGCGCTAAATATCTGATCTTGCCTAGGGCACCAAACTGCCTTGCACCAACCCTGAGGCCAAAGCGGCTACTGTGGCAAGGAGCACCTATTACCAACTCAAGTTGGTATATCAGACCTCTTTTGTATGAACATAACAAACAGAGAGTTGAAGAAAGTTCCTGCTGGTCCACCTTCCTGGCCAACCAATTCTACACTGTAGATATGCATCTGAGAAATGAATTGATGTAGTTTGCTATGTGGTGGCCAAAAGGCCTCAAGGTTGCCACATGAGATCTCCAGTCTTCTCCCACTCCCATGCCTCTTCTCCACCCATTTCTGTGCTGACATGTAACTACTCTGCATCCTGCTATTGCACTACTTCTGGCAGTCATGGATGGTGGCACTTGCTGGCGCAATACTGTCAGTCCATGACGTTAGACCAGAGCAATGTCATGGGTCAGTTTGTAATGCTGCCACAATTCTGCATGTTTTGACATTTTGGGGTTGCAACTGTAGTTGCACCCTGTCACACACATTTAATTCCCAGAACAGTGGCTCATAGGATCCAGCTCTTAGTTACTGAGTCTCGGACTTTTATTTGTGTGCCTTTTCTCTCTACCCATCATTTCTGCTTGGTTCATCTGTGTCTATCAACATCCCCCATGATGATATGACCCAGTCAAGCCTAGCACATTTCACTACATAATTCCTAGAGGGTATCTCAGGTGACCCTGATGGAAAAGAAAAGATATCGGATGCCATTGTACATTACCTAGATTAATCATCCACAGCTGGGTGGTTTTGAGAGCTCTTTCTGCTCTGCCCGAGTGTTGAACTGTAGCACAGTCCTGCTGCTGACTCTGTAGGCCGAGTGCCTTGCTTGAAGCATCACTGCAGCAATGTTAGGGGCATATAAACCACACAATTATAACATGACTCAGAAACATAATATCTTACTAGGTTCAAAACTATCTTCCCCTCACCACCAAACCAATCCTGGACGTTGCTTTTGATAGCTCACTCACCTTACAGCAATGTAAATGCTTAACAGCTGGTGACAGACAGCATATTTCATTGTTGTTTGGCATATTTCATTGTTTCCTTCCCCAATCTGGTGACCCCCCCCCGATGTTTTGGACTACAGTTCCCACCATTGTTCACACTGGCTAGGGCTGATGGGAGTTAAAGTCCAAATCATCTGGAGGGCACCAGTTTGGGCAAGGCTGCTGTAGATGATGCAGACATGATTTCATTTGATCTTGAAGGTGAGGCTGCAAGGGTTTTGTTGGAGCCAGGAGATAGTAGCATATTAAGGCGATTCTGTACCAACTCCAACTTGATTTGTTTATCATTTCAAGGTGCTAGTTCTCATTTTTCAAGCCCTCAATAGCCTATCTTCCTATGAACCTGCCCAAGAACTCTGCTCCACTGCCGTTATCCTTCTCCACATTCCCCTGTTGTCAGACCTGTAGTGTGTATGCACAAGAGAGAGGGCAAATTTCCACTGTGATGCCCACATTATAAAACAGCCTCCCCAGAGATGTGTGCCACTGCCGCCGCCGCCGCCGCCGCCAGCCCCTGGCCCAACCTGCTGAGCACAAAAGACTGCGCGGATCCAGTGAGCTTGTGAGATATGTTGCCTCTTTGAATATTGGTTTAGTCTGCTCCTATTTGCAGTTGTGTATTTGTGATTTCTCCTCTGCTGTTTCATTGCTGTTTCACTATGTCTTACTTACCGGTAGTTCTATTAATGCTCTCTGTTCTTACTGTTTTATTGATGTTATTGTTAAATTGTAATTGCATTTATATTTATTTTATGATTGGGGGCAAAAGGCAGGGTACAAATGCTTTTATAAATATTTTTTTTAAATGGATGATGTTTTCTGCTATGTTATTCTGTTTTATTGCATTTATTCTAAGTTGCCTTGAATGTGTTAAGTGCAGAAAGGCGGGATAAAAATAAATACATGCTAAAAATTATAGTCATAACTTTCTGGCCACAACCCATAAGCTCCAGAGCAATTTGATGAAAATAGAACTACCTGGAGAAAATGAGCGATGGAATGACTTGCCGTCTGATCCTAGGCCCCATTACTTGGAAGTTAACTCCCACCAAAGTCAATGGGACGAAATCCCCTTTTGTGTGAGTAGGACTGCCAACCTGTGTCCTTTCACTAAAGTTTGGGAGAAGTCACATTCAGTACTGCCAACTTGCCAAGTAGTCCAGTTCTGATTCACGTTTACAGGAGGAGAACTGAGACTGAAAAATAATACTTTGCTCCATGCCTGAACTTGGATTTTCTACCTGTTATTGATGCCATCATGCTCTCCGCTGACACACTAGTTCTTGTATTTTCCTAAACCTGCCATACTTTGACCAGAAGCAACTGTGCACTAGTTTAGTTTATTGTGACGCAGCTGAGAATCTTAAGGCATGGAGGGTAGGATAGGATCTCAACTAGAGCCAATGAATAGAAGATTGGCAGAGGGGGATGAAAAGGAAGGAAGCCTACGGGAGAAGAAAGGGTTTTGCTTTGCTGAATTGTGGAGCATTCTGACCACTGGTGCCAGGATTTGCGAACATAGGAGGAAAATGAAGAGTCGGGACAATTTGCTGGTGTTTAACTGGGCCACATTTATTTACATACAATAAACTGCAAAGGGATGGAGTGCGGGTTATTCTAATCCGGCCTCCCGGGCCGATAACGTTGTGCAATTGGGCGGAGCATCCAAAAACCAGGAGGTGGCGATTATGCCGCCACCACCCCATTTTCCACTTTCCAGTGTTGGGAGCCTTTGTTGGGTCTCCTCCTCTCGGAGTCTCAAGACAACAAGCTTGGCGAGAACAAAGGCATCACAGGCGTTCCTGACCTTCAGCTGTCCGAGTCTAATGACCCAGCAGCATGAGGCCTCTAGAAATCGCCTGTCACCTGAATGGTGCCAGGGATGCTCACCGTACCCTATCAATACCCTAAGAGGGTGTGGGTGGGGCTTCCAGGCCTAATATGAGCTCCTGTAGCCCCACCCCCTTCGGACGCGATACCTGCGTCTACAGGTATGTCCCGACTCCTTCCCCCACACTCACAAAATCCTCCCCGCTCACAGCTGCGCGTGTTCCGGGGGAAGGTCCTTTTCCTTGCTGCAGGCCCCCTCCCTCATTGAGACTACCTTCTGACCACCATTGTCACCAGTTGCTATTGCTCCTCCTCCTCTTTTCCCATCATTGCTACCACTTGCTTGCTTGATAGGCAGATTGCCAGTGAGGAAGCAGTCAGTTGCATTTATTGCTACTCCTTCTCACCACCACCATGGTCTGGGCCAGTGCAAGAGACAGCTGAACAAGCAGGTTGCAATGAGGACTCTTCAGTGGACCTCTGCTAGGATGTGGGCCCTTGGCAAGTGGCCGACCATGCCTCTTCTTGACACTGGCCCTGGTAGTCACTATCAAAAAATCCCATTGATTTTGAAAAGGTAGAACCTAAATGGAGCTCCTTCTCCCTTATGTGCCTGCCCTGATATTAAGATTGAGTGGGGATGACCTCTTTGTGATGCCATTATTTGCCTGGAGTTTGGTATGCAGCAACCTGAGAGAGGGCATTCTTGATACAGACACCCCCAACTGTGGAACTGCCTCCCCACTGAAACATACAACAAGGGACTATGTTTAAAATCCTGACAGAAACAAAGTATAGAAACGCGTTTCGGCCCAAAGGCCTTCTTCAGTGGCAGCACTGCCTCAGGAGCTTGGTAGATTAAACCAACCTTGAATTGGAGAGATACAGAGCATTAGCTTGTATATTGACCTAAGTGAAAACTACAGGGCCACTGAAGAAGGCCTTTAGGCCGAAACGCGTTTGGCTTCTACACAAGAGTAAAGAAAGCTTACATGCTGTGAGGACATTTCTCTGGAAGCATCAAACAAAAGCATCAAACAAAAAAACTTTGGCACTAATAATACTCCATCTAGAGATAGAGGTCCTCAAGTCTGAAAGGACATTATTATCATCTTCAGCCCTAAAGATGTTGTATTTTACAGGTCTAATTGTTTCTGTCTTATACATGTTTATATATATAATTTTTTAAAAAACATTTCTGGAAATTTTTACATTACATTATAAAATTTAATCTATTTTACTATATTTTATGGTTATATTTTATATATACAATTCTTGACTTTTAAGTTTCTATACTCCCTCCCCACTCACATACAGACAGCACTGAGTCTTACAGGTTTTGGCACCAGCTAAAGACCTATTTGTTCACTCAGGCTTTTGATTGAATTTGTTTTGCTGCATCATGTAAACTGTTATTTATCTGTGTTACTGTTCTCCCTTGTTGGTTGGTTGGTTGGGGTTTTTTTGGTGGTGTATGATTTATTGTGTTTCATTGGTTGTACCCCCACTTTAGGATTATTTTATACAGAAAAGCATGTAATAAATTTCATAAATAAATGTCACCCATTTCGGAGTGATTTGTTAGCTGCAATGGGCCATGGTGACAAAATGAAGAGCAAATTGCACATCTGAGCTCCAGATTCTACCCCAGCTGAAAGACTGATGTAAAAGACCTGTGCATGGGTTCTCTTGCTAGAAAAAGCACTGCAGAATGTGCATTAAGCCTCAGTTCCTGATGATTTGGGGATTGAACCCTGGACAGTCTGTAGATTTATGTTAAATTAAACCATAAGTTAATGAGAACAAAATGGTTGTTGGATCTGGGGTGGGGGGGAAGAGATGGGAAAGCACAGAGAGCACAGATTATTGTTATCATAAATTAATTTAGTTTTCTATGGAAAAAGTTTATAAGGTAACAAAGCATCTCATCACAAACGTATAAATATTTAATTTTGCTCTAGCTTATGCTGGCGCATAGAGTTACAGTATACCATAGTAATGTGAATTAAAGGGGGAAATGTATTCTATTCTTTAGGTTCAGGGAAAGGGCATCATACATAAATGACTTGAGCAATTAATTTTGTTTTGTATTTGTGTGTTCATTTGTGTCTCCTGCTTGAATATTTTATTCTAAATTTTATGTGCCCCATAGACTTTTTCTTGTTGAAAAAGATCCTTAGCAGAGACCAGAAGATGAAACAAATAATTTTCCAGCACTGTGACATTTACAACTAAAGTACAGTGTGAGTGCCTGCAGGTTGAAGTTAAAGGGAGGATTTTCATAGGTTTTAAGGACAGAACTTGACCCTATCAATAATTCTGCTAAAGAGGCAATATCTTGAAAATCTCAAGATATTTGTTTGTGAAACATTATTCAAAATCCCAAGTAATGTCTATCCCCCCCCCCCCCATCCTTCATTTTTTTTCTTTCAATGGAGTTTGTTTTGTTTTGGTGTAATTCACATTTTAAAAAACTAATAAAAATATTAAAAAGGAAAAAAAATACTCAAAATCCCAAGTAATGTTTAGCAGGAAATGCATTATTTATGAAACTGTGGAAACTATGATTTTGGTAACACAATATCAGTGACTGAATAATGGTTTTAGAAACTGAAAATATTGGCTTGGATCCAGAAAAAGTTAGCCATGGTTTATGGGACTTAGGTTGGTCATGACTGACTCTCTGGGAGGCCCTCTGCCCCACCACCCTGCCGTCCATGGGCACTTGCTGAAATAAAGGTACCGGGGCCCTGATGAGCTCTCTTGCATCTGATCCCCCTGGATTAGCTGGCGTTTTGCCCACATGTGTTTCACCTCCTGCTTTGAATCTTTCTGCCTGAGGTTTTTTGCTGAAATCAAATGCCTTCCAGGCTCCTGTCCATACATCCCTTTTTACAAATAGGGGTGTCCTTAGGAAACAGAGTCTTTTAAAGACACACAGAGAGAGAGAGAGAGGGGGGGGGCGGTTCACACGACCCAAGCTGCCGGCGGGGGAGGAACCACGGGGCCGTCCGCGGGGTCCAGAGGGGCGCCGCACACGACCAGCGCCCTGTGCACGTGGTCAGACCCTGTAGCCCCCGCACCGCAGGGGGGCCTGCCTGCGCTAGGGGTGGGGCCCCGGGATGCCCAGAGGGGCCGTTTGCCCCTACAGGCTGGAGCGGCGGCGGCTCTGGCCGCTCTGGGCTGCCGTCTCTGTGGGGACCCCACGGGACGGCCGCCCGCTGTTCGGATGGCACGGTGACCACACGCGATAGGGGCTTACCCCTCTACCGACCATGGTCACTTTGCGTGCGTCCCGCCCGCAGCTGTCCCGCGGGGGCATCCCCCGGTTGGCGTGCACACAACACGGGAACCGCGGGGGACTTGCGGTTCCCGTGTCGTGCGAACAAGCCCAGAGAGAGAGAGAGAGAGAGAGAGGGAGGGAGACTTTAGAGCATATGTAAATTAGCACATGCAAATTTTTGCTTTTTTCCCCTTTTCTTCTCTTTTTTTTTTTTTTTTTTGTCCTGTGGGCCTGAGCCACAGATCTTTTTGGTACCTAGCACAGCCCCTGCCCTTGGCAACCCACCTGGTACGAAGAAAGAAGGAGAGAGAAAGTGGAATGGCAGAAAGAGAAAAGGGGTGACGCACCCACTTTTGGTTTTCACCCTGACCACCACTGGCTTTGGCCCCACCCACCACCAACATGCAGCCTCCTACAGATTACCCATAAGGGAATCTGCCCTCAACAGAAACTTTTTCCTGCCCCTGGCCTAGAGCATTTGCACATATGCAAGGTTCCCTTTTAGGCTGCAGTGTTGGATGCCACTCCAGAGGGTCCCTGATCTTCTGGAATGGCTTTTTGGTGCATGTGAAGTATTGCGGTGGGAAGGGTGCCCTCAAATGTCCTGGTGCACCTACATCAGACTACATACCAGTGCCACCCTTTGGATCCTGACCTATACATTTATGGGTCTTTCTGTTGCAGTCTATTTCCTTTGTTCAAACAACAGAGGTAGTACTTCTGCTTTATTTCTTAATCGAAAGATGTAGAGCACAATCAACCGTCAAATATTCGTAGCCCTCCCTTGTCAATATATTTAGTCTTTTCATACATTAGGTTTCAAAAAATACTTTTTTTTCATTGATCTTTGGTGGTGGTGTTTTTTTGCAGCTGCAATTTCTCATTGTTGTAATAAATAGAGCATTGAAAATATATAAAAGAGAGTCTATAAGACAATGCAAGGCGAAAACAAAAACAAAAACCATTATTCTTAACAGTTATGGTATAAACTTGATGATGGGTTTTATCCAGGTTTCATCCAGATTAATTCATTTCTAGGGGAATGAGTTCCAAAAGGTTGCATCTTAAGTAAAATCCCCTCTCGATGGAACAAATAAGATCGGTCTGGCTAAAACTGGGTTGTTACAATGAAATATATCAAGGTAAACTGCAGATATATGGCAATGACATAATTGCATCTTTCTGGAGGATCATAATCAATACTAAACACAGTATTACTTACCATATACAGGGCTAGTGTGTTTTTCTGTATGTGGGGTAAGGCTCCCTAAAGAAAACATAATATAATAATACATAACATTTATATTGTACTTTTGGAGAGTTCAGAGTTCTTAATATACATTTTCTCAGTAATTCTTACAGCAAGTTTATAACACGGAGGACTGAGGCTGTGAGACAGTGGTTTGCATAAGGCCATCTAATGAGCATGGACAAGATGAAATTTGAACTGGAGACCTCAGCAATAGCAGCTTTCTCCTTTGAAGAATAGAAATTTCTGGGTGGATGGTTTCCATTGGGATTATGACACCAGGGCAGTGCTTCTCAAATAGTGGGGCGCGCCCCCTCGAGAGAGGGAGCAGCGCGGCGCGATCACTGGAGATTGTCCCAGCACAGCCCCAGTAGCAGCCCGACGCGGAGGACCACGTGACCGCCAACGCACGTGACACATGCAGAGGACCCGTGGAGAATCAATACGCCGGTTCCTAGTGCCACTCACAGAGGAGAAAGAGCAGGACGCCGGCATGTCATCAAGGCAGAGTCGCAAAGATACAAGAGCTGAAGCACAGAAAGAACATAAAGAGCAGGGGTCAAGGAGAGGAGGTAGGACAAACACAAAATCTGATAATAAAACTGAAAAGGGGAAAAGAAATAGTAACCAGGGGATGGAGGAGGAAAAAGTATACGAACTAGAAGACAGTACCCTGGATCAAAAGGAGGAGGGGGAAGGTGCAAAAAGACGCTCTGCAGGTAAACTAAGCCCTGAAGGTAACCTAGATAAAAAAGGGCATAATAGCAGGAATGCAGGAATGCAGGAGTGGAAGGGGTACAAAGCACACCGCAGGAGGATACCAATAATAAGGGTCAATATCCATTACAGGAGCCGCAAGTAGATACGACCCCCCCCCATACAATAGACCACCCCCAGGTTAAGGAGCATCAAGACCTCCCTACAGGGAAGACTTAAAATTATGGACACAAGATATAAAAAGCGAAATAAAAATTTATTTACCCAGGAATTGGATAACAAGCTGATCTTTTCTGCTACAGTTAATAAAGCTATTCTTTGTTGTAAATTGATCCACATTTCTTTCTTTTTTTATTCTCTTATACGTTAATAAGGATACAGTGTTATGCAGAGGTGTACTTATAACAATTTTATAGACAAATGATACTATTTACAGTCGCGCGGGGGGGTGCGAAATGTTTTCTTCTTCCAAGGGGGGGCATGACAGAAAATAATTGAGAAGCACTGCACCAGGGGAAGGTGTAAAGCACCATCACCTCCAACTTCACCATGGTCCAAGTCTGGATCAGTCCCTCTGACCCAGGCATGTGGAAGAGTCCTTGGTTTCGAGTCACACGAGTCGAGTCACGAGTCTTTGGACCCGAGTCTCGAGTCCGAGTCCGAGTCCTTGGTCCAAAATGGTGACTCATGAGTCACGAGTCACTCCCAAAGCTGACTCCACGAGTCCCTATTAAAATCAATGGGGGCTTTTCCCAACAAAATAAGGCTACTTCAGATGTGTGGCTTAAATAAATTCTAGGCACAACAAGTGTGCCTTTTTATTTCAAGACTCTGCAACTGATTTTGGCAAGAACAGACCAGGCAGACAAACCCAAAATAACCAGGCAGGCAGAGGAGGCAGGGAACCCCAAAGCAGGCAGGCAGAGGCCTTTATCTTGGACAATTCAAACTGTGGAACTGGTTAAGAAGAGACCAGGCAGGCAGAGGAGGCAGGGAACCCCAAGCAGAGGCAGCCAAACCCAAAATGTCTGAAAGGTTGCATTTTAGGAAAATGATTTTAAAAAATAAACGTGCTGTACTTCCTAAAACCTATCCATGTTGCATTTGAGGAACACGATTTTGGAACACGAGTCCCTTGGTCTCGAGTCCCGAGTCGAGTCTCGAGTCCCATTAAAAATATTGGGACTCGAGTTTGACTCGAGTCAGAGGGGGGACTCAGTCCGACTCACGAGTCGAGTCCTGGAGTCCGAGTGCCCATCCCTGCTCTGACCTCCACCATGGCTGCTATTTTTAATTTTTTTCAAATAGAAGGTTTAAATGCAGTCATGCATCAAATGTATCATCTGGTTTGGTTCTTAGGCACTCTGTGTGTGTGTGTGTGTGTGTGTGTGTATTCGTATTTCTAGACTGCTTTTCCAGCCATAGACTTTCAGTAGGAAAAAACAAACAAAAAACCTAGAATCAATCAATAATGGGGGAAATTTTGCTTTGGTGTCTGTCAGCCTCCATCAGGACCCAAAGATGCTTATCCCTGCCTTTCCTGTGGCGAGGAAGCCAAGTGGGGCAGGCAGTGGGCTCTAGGGGCTGCATTTAGAAGCAACGGTGAGCGCTACAGGTCCACAAAAGTGTGGCAGGTGTGTGTGGCCCATTGCTAACCTGGAGACTTTAAAACCTGGTTGACAACAACAGGGGAGGGGCAAGACAGAAAGAGGTGGGGACCTATTGAGCCCCCGAGGGACTGGGGGAGGAAGCCAGCCAGCTGCAAAGCAGGCCCTGTTCAGCAGGCTGGAAGGCGGTGGACAGGCGGAGAGCCCAGTTCAGGCAGGCGGGGCTAGGATGGGGAAGAACAGTGCCGGCATGTCTGGGGACACCCAACAGCAGCAGCAGGAGGAGGAGGCTGGGAGGAAGAACATATCCCCCAAAGGCAGTGGGAGGGTGAGAGGCAGAGGGAGGGAGGACCCCTCAGGGCACACTCCACACACCCCTCAGCCAGGCACAAACTTCAGCAGAGGGCTCTCTCAGTCCGTCCCAGCATTCCCAATGAGTACCTTGACCTAGGGGAGGGTGAGCCTGTTGGTTCCTCTCTCGACTATCCCACATTCAATTTTCTTTAAAATATATATATATATATATATATATTTAAAAATCTCAAGTTCTTTTTCTCCTGAATATGAAGAACTTTCCGAATGAATTCTTGTATAAAAAAAAAAAAAAACAGAAATGAAATTCTCACCCTTCTGCACCAGCCAAATTCTGTACGTCAGGCTATTCCCAGCATGGAGAGGGCCATGATGTACCTGCTGCCTGCCATATAGCCGGCAACCCTAATTCAACACTTGCCTGGTTGAATACACGGGGATTCAAATCCACACTTTTAAGAGCAAAGCACTCAAAGCCATATAGCTGTTAAAAGATGAGGAGCCTGTCAGGAAAAAGAGGTGGCAACCCCAATTCAGAACTAACATGGTTGAGTTGAGTACAGAAAGATTCAAACCCAGGCCCTTAAGCACTCAAAAGTCCCAGACTCCCAGGCCTGGATGGACACATCCAATTGCCCCAAATTTGCTGGGACAGTCCCGCAAACACTTAAGCCATCATGGTGTCTTACTTTGTTATGCAGATTCACGATTTGTTATGCAGAGCCCAGAAATCCCCTGCCTCCTCCCACAAGCTATTTAGCAAGCAATCCCCTACCTCCTCCCGCAAGCTATTTAGTTAAGCAGGAAGGGAACAGACTGACGATGTGTGTGTTTGTGTGCTCTACCTGCTGCCTCTGACCAGGCCCCCAGTTAAGTAAGTAAGACCCATTGAAGACATTCATACTTACTCCTGAGTAACTGCACGTAGGATTGCACTGTTTGTTTTAACTTAATTCAAGTTAGTTAAATTCTGTAAGATTATTCCAGTTTAAGTGTTTCTTTAAATCTAAATTGTGTGAATAGAACACAAAAAGTGCTTGAAACTGGGGCCTTTCCACAATAACAAACAACAAAGCTGTTCAGCCCCTCAAAGTTACTCCTTCTGCTTAAAAATCAGAGCTCAGTAGAGGTGTTGGAGCAAAACGCTGAAGGGGCTCAAAACCCCAATGTGTCTTTTTGTATTTTCCCCCACCCAAAAGCTCCCCCTCCTCCACATCTCCTTTTCTTCTCCTTCTCCAACTGCCCTGAAAATGCGGGACCAATCTTGACAATTTTAAAACAAAAAGAAAGAGATTGCCCTGCAAGCACTGACACACCCCCCCCCATGAAAAACACCAGATATCAACAATTAAAGGTTTAAGTAAGGTAAAAAAAATTTTTACAAAAGCCATTAATAAAATATTATAAAATAATATATAATATAATAATGTAATAATAAGATTTTGTGTGTTTCCTTAATATCTTTTGTACTTGACCATGCCCTTTGGTTGCCTGGCCATACCCTTGGCCACGCTCTCATGTTGCCTGGCCATGCCCTCTTGATCACACCTTCATGTTGCTTAACCGTACCTCTTACAAATTCACATGTGTGTCCCTATTTTCATCTGTGAAATGTTGGAGGGTATGCAAACCTGTTGGTTTTGCTTTCTCCCACATTTCTTTCTTCTTCTTCTTATGCTGGCTCAGCTTGTCTGAGTGTGGAAAGCTAAGCAGGGTCAGGCCTGGTTATTACTTGGATGGGAGACCCCCCCGCTAGTTTCCTGCATTGAGCAGGGGGTTGGACTGGATGGCCTTGTAGCAGGCCCCTTCCAACTCTATGATCTATGAAATCTATGAAATCTAATAATGGTCAGAGAGGGTCATTGTTGATGCTTGGTTGTTGCTGTTTTTTACTCTCCAGAATGAAACACTCAGAAGAAAACTCAGCACTGTGCCCATAATGCCATGTTGTTACCCAGTCACCTCCAAGTGGCCGAGGACTCTCCCAGTGACCAGAGCATTTTGACTTCTCCATTGGAAACCTGCAACTCCGGATGCCCAGAGATGTTGATTTCTCAGCTTGGCACCATTTCTAAATGAGGCCTTTGGACCTCGGTGGTTGCATGCCGAGGTTTCTATGGATTGGCCAGCCTGCCTTTCCTGGGCACCGAGAATGTCAGTTTTGTTCTGCTTGCCCTCTTGACACTTGATGACTTTCTGCCAGGTTACATGTTTGACAGCTGTTCTGGGGGTGTATTTTTCCCAGCTTATCGGCCTGACTAGCATCATAAAGCCAATTACAGTCACAGGCAATTAATGACACCCTCCTCAAACACTTGTGGAAATGATCGCATAATGTGGCAGATTAACATTAAATCCACGACCTTTGGAAATAGACGCCTGCAAAGGGAGTTGAGGCCGAGCCTGCCACAAAATGGATCCAATTAAGCTCTTAAGGACTGACAAGGAATACAGAGACTACACACATGGGTTTATTATTTGCCTTTGTTTTTTTAAAAACTGTGTCTCTCAAACAGAACTCTTCCTGACTTCGCTAGCTAGCAACAGCTCTTTCTCAGTTGCCAAACCCATTAATTAGATACTTTCATTGTCAGAAATAATATGGCAATGTTGAGTTCTTATAAAACTTGAGTTGTGGATTATTAAAATCCACCTTCCCATTAGGATTCCACATTCTTTGCATTACTTATTATCTGCCATATGAAGGTTTTATATGAGAGCCTGTGTGGAGTAGTGAGCAGACTACAGCTACAGCAGGGGGGCTCCTGCAATGACACGGCCCTTTTCACTTTAGGACCAGGCGCATAAACCCTTCTCAGGCTAAGCACCAACACTTAAACACCTATGAGGAGGGTCAAATGAAACCTTTCCCCTACTAATGAGGGAAAAGATTAATACTGGTTATTAAGGATCTAGCTTAAATTTAGGATACTGTGGGTAGTACAAAGGTGTGTGCGTAGATTTGAAAGTAATGCAGGTTAATAACGCCAAGCGGACACGTAGGATTTGGGTAGTAAACAAAATAAAAATAAGTTTATTTTAATTCTCAAAATCTTAGTTCCAGAAAATAACTTAAAACCTGCCTACACCACACACTTGATAATTAACCTAAGTCCCTATAATTCTAAATACTTTCATTCCTCATACAAGCACTGACTTCTCTTAAAACTCCTGACAAGACACGAATAATCCAACCAACCTAACTCCCAAACTCTCTAACACTACAACCAACACTCTACTTCTTAACACACTAACTCTGACATCACTCAAACACTCCTTATTGTTGTGATATGAATCACATTCACCAGTGTGGTACATTGTTTACACATGGAAGGAACAGAATGGCTGGTAAACAAGTTGTGTTTTGTCTTTCTTTTTTCCCGTGTTCTTTCTCATGGGAAGCTAGGCCTGGGAGCATTACGAGCTGGTCACATGGTTTGTATGTCCTGGTGACGTACTTGTTTATTCTGTTGGAAGCCATTTTAGAGAAGTGCTGGACTGCTTTCTCTATTCTTTTTCCTTTCCTCTTCTGGCTATTGTTTGCAGGACTTTGCAACAATGTAACGTCTTTGCTTAGGTGGAGTAAAGCTCAACCTACTCCACTGGAACTAATGCTTGCTATGCATTGTACTCTGCACATGGACTGTAACTAGGAATGTATACTCTGTAGAATATTACTTGCTAAAGTAAATAAACAGGTAGAGAAATAGAGCTGTGGAGTTACAGAGTGTTTCCTTGCTACATGGATTAATCTGCAACCGGGGGAAGCTGAGCTGGTGTCGGATTACAGGCAAGCTGGCTGGCAGCTGCAAACCAACACGCTGGAACGCTGCGCAGAGAGAGGGGGGTGAGATCTGGAAGATCTGTGTGTAGAAAAATGGGCTTCTGACATACAGACAAGATTTTAATTCTCCCATCCAGCATACGCGTGACTCTGCTTTCACTCACGCGCCTTCACTTATATACTCCTCCCCCACCCTTTCCAAGACATCACAAACCACACCCACTCAGTTCAACATTCTATACTCCCTAAATATACTAATGCAGACATACACCAGGGAACTGAATTGTGGGGTTACGCCACAGTCCCCAACTTCTTTGCGTCTGTGGGCACATTTGGAATTTTGAGAGAGTGTTGTGGGTGCTCTTGCAGAATGGCTGCCATGGAGGGGCTTGTCCATTCATAACATGGCTGCCACGGTGAGCATGGCCAGTCACAAAACACTCATCATTTCCCAGAAGGCAACTGGAAGGACTAAAAGAAAAGTAACTTGCCCAGGAACCCAAGTACAAGGCCTGAACTCCAAACAGAACTCTACTCTTTTGAACCCAAATAAAGATGGCACTGCTTTGCTGCATGCCAGCCTCCCAGTTAAAATATATATATAATTTAAAACATTTTGGGAAATAACATTAAAATCAGGAGAAGCAGGAAGCCTGATGGGCACCGACAGGGGTCTGTGGGTACCATATTGGAGACGTCAGCGCCAGGAAGACGGGTTCAAATCCTTATTCAGCCAGTTAGTTAGATAGATAGTAAATTACATTTATATCCTGCCTTTCCTCCAAGGAGCTCAGGGCAGCATACATGGTTCCCCCTTCCCCATGTTATCCTCACAACAACCCTGTGAGGTAGGTTAGGCTGAGAGATAGTGTCTGGCCCAAGGTTTTCATAGCTGAGAGGCAATTTTTAGCCAGGCCTCCCCCATCCTAGTGCAACACTCTAACCACAGCTCCACAATGAAGCTAACTTCATTGGCTAACAGAGCCAGTGTGGTGTAGTGGTGAGAGTGCTGGACTGGGACTTGGGAGATCCGGGTTCTAGTCCCTGCTCAGCCATGAAACTCACTGGGTGACTTTGGGCCAGTCACTGACTCTCAGCCCTACCTCACAGGGTTGTTGTGAGGATAACATGGAGAGGAGGAGGAGGATTATGTAAGCTGCCTTGGGTTCCTTGCAGGGAAAAAGGCAGGGTATAAATATAATAAATTAAATAAATAAATAAACTGGGTTGTTTTAAACTAGTCACTTTCTCTCAGCGTAATTTACCTCACAGGATTCATATAAGGATAAAATGTGGGGTGGGGGGCATTATGTATGTTGCATTGAGCTCCTTGGAGGAAAGAGTGGAATACATTTGTAAGAAATAAATATTTATTTATTTGTGTGGAGGACCGCCGCTGGTCCTTTGCGTGAGTTTGGGAGTTAACAGGTTAACTTTCTGTGGCGGCCCCCGTACTGTGGAACTCTCTCCCTGGTGACCTCCGCCATGCCCGCTCTCTGCTGAGCTTCCGCCGCTCACTAAAAACATGGCTATTCAGGCGGGAATATGGGGTGGGTTAAGATTTTAAAATGTTATACTGTTTTAAATGTATTTTATATTTTATCATGTTGTACATCGCCCAGAGTGGCCGGTTTGCTGGCCAGATGGGTGATTCATAAATACAACAAATAAATAAATAAATAAATAAATAACCAGTACTGAGAAAACTCCCTTTAAGCCAGTGGTTCTTAACCTTTTTGGTGTCACACCTCCCTTGTGAAAAATCTTATGACCCATGCCTCCCATGTGTGAACGGCCCAAAATTTAGGCTTAGGCAGGACGCGTTTGCATTTTTTTTGTTTATGCTCTGTCTCTGGACTAAAAATATATATGCATATTCAATTAAATGAACGGCGTAGCTCCCAAGATTAGTAGAAAGAAATAAG
The DNA here is from genome assembly GCA_021292165.1 of Shinisaurus crocodilurus. NCBI lineage: Eukaryota > Metazoa > Chordata > Lepidosauria > Squamata > Shinisauridae > Shinisaurus > Shinisaurus crocodilurus. Next base: position 24,350 of record JAHFWL010000272.1, on the reverse strand, counting down.
GTTGGGCCAACTGCCAAGCTGTGCTGCTATGTACTTGTAAAATAAACAATTTATAGTTGAGGGGCCACTCACACCTCCCCTGGAGTCAGTCCAAACCTCCCCTGGGGAGGCATACCCAACAGGTTAAGAACCCCTGCTTTAAGCAGTCCCCAGTTACATGAAAGGCATCTGCTTCCAATAGGCACTGAACCAGAGCTGAAATTGACCTGGCACAGGAATTTGTTTATAACAAATTTAATGGTGCGTAACAAAACATACAGATAGGAACTCCACCATAAGCAAAGGGGAGTCTATAAAACTTAATGGAGCATGCAACCCCAATACACATTTAGCTAGAAAGAAGCTTTGAAGACAGGCATAGACAATACTGACCTCAAAAGACCTACCGTATTTTTCCGTCTATAAGACGCCCCCATGTATAAGATGCCCCCCACTGGGCAGTTTCACAACCGTGCGGTTCTCTCCTCGGCTTACTTCCGTGTATAAGACGACCCTCAATTTTTAGTCTAACAATTTTAGGAAAAAGTATAGTCTTATACATGGAAAAATACTGTACGTTCCTAGAAAGCGGCTCACTGCAAGTTGTTCAGGCTTACAGTGGTTGCCGAACACTTCACTCGGGGTTGAGTTTCTTTGTCCTGACCGAAGTCACGGATGGTCCATGCAGTCCTGCACCCAACCTCCAACAACCTTACCGGAGCTTGGTGCACTTCTTTTACCCCCTCTCCTCGCTCCCCCTCCCTTCCTGTTGACAGGTGTAACCAGATTTTCTTGCCAGGATCTTGGTGCCCCTGGGTGCTTGTGGGTACTTGGCAGCTCTTTGAGACTGCCGGGGGGGGGGGGACCACTCGGAGGTATGCATGCAGATGTGTCCCATTGAGGTGAATGTAAATGACTGCTCGGAACTGAACTGCCTTGGGCCTAGGCAGAGGTCATGCAGGTGGCGGTGTGGGTGTGTGTGTCTGGTCCAGCTTTCTCTCCTCAATTTGAAAACCTCTGTTGTACACTTCAGCCTCAAAAGGCTTTCAAGGTGTCTTGAAACAATGACAAGCCTATTTTGTTCAATAGCAAAAAATCTAATAAAGCTAACATTAACAGATGCAGTGCCACAGACTTATCCACCGCAGTACTACAGTTGCAGAATCATACTGATAACTTGAGTGAAACTTACAATTTCCATGAGGAACAAGAACCAACAGGAACAGGAATGCAAGCATGCTGGCTTGCCACATTGAATCAAGGAAACTATGCCATGATATGATAGCTTTTCATTTATTCGCCTTGCTTTGTGAGTCCAGCTTGGATACAGTGAATCTTACCTATCTTGTCATTTTAACAGTTAGTGTCCCACACAAAACGCAAACAGAACCAGAATCATTTCCGCCCCAGTATGATCCTATCTTCCACTTATGCCCACTGAGCAACAATCAGATAGCTCCCCCTTTGTGTCACTGGAGAACAAAGTGTTGCTGTCAACAGGGATCCTGCCCTGATATAGCACCACCATTCACCAGCACTGGAATATTTCACCAGCTGCCGATGAAATAGTGCTGGCACAAGGGTGGAAACCAGGTGGATTGGGGGGCATGCTGGGGGACAAGCCAGAGCCCTGTGCTTGCTCTGTGGCTGATCATGTGACAATAGCAGCATCACTTTATGCCAACAAAAGAAGTGTCACATTAGAACAGGGCTCTCCAACCTTGGGTCCCCAGATGTTGCTGGCCTACAGCTCCCAGTCCCAGCATACCCAGCCAGCATGGCTAATGGCAAGGGATTCTGGGAGCTGTAGTCCAGCAACATCAGGGGACCCAAGGTTGGAGAGCCCTGCATTGGAACATTCCCATAAGAAGAACATAAAAAGAGCCCTGCTGGATCAGAGCAAAGGCCTGTCTGAACCAGCCAACACATCCTGGGCTAAGGGAGCAACCCTAAAAAAATACCTACCTGGAAGTAAGCACCACCTTGATGCCTTTTTGGGAAATAAGGTGATATCTAAATATTAATAAATAATGTTAATAAATAACATTTAGATTTAATTAATAAATTAATATAATTAAGTAAGTAAGTAAGTACGTAAGTCTTATTATTACTCAAAAGCAAACCCTGCTGAGTTCAACCATGCATAGGATTATGCTGTAAAGTTAAAGGTGTTGAAAGTTTATTTTATAGAAGCATAGAATACGTAGAGTTGGAAGGGGCCTACAAGGCCATCGAGTCCAATGCAGGAACCCAAGTCAAAGCATCCCTGACAGATGGCTTTCACATCACATTCATCAGCTCTATGCTGATGGGAGAGTTGCAATGGCAAATGAAAGGGCCAAACTAAACATGATGTTAATTCGAATTAACATACTTTTTTCTTTTGTTTGTTCTGTAAATAGTGCCAATGGGAGCTTCCCTGGAAATGGAAACAGCAGCTTTGGTGGGGGGATTTTTGTCAGGATCGTGGCAGGGAGAGAAAGAGTTAAACTCCCCACCCCACCCACACACACGGTCCTCAGCCCACTCAGACTTTCCAGCAGCTTCTTTTTTTAAAAAAAAATAAATGTTATTTAATTATTATAAACTACATACAAAACTATAAAACACAAACATACAACTCAAATAAATCATAAGGTGCACCCCCCACCCGCCTAGGGACCAACTAATATACATCCATCCCCTTGATCAATTAAATTCCATATTCCAAAAATATAACATATCCTGACAAGGCATACTCCCCTTCCCCTTTATTAATACATAGTCTAATAATTGATTCCATATATCCATAAAATTATTCTTCTTTAACTGTCCCTTTTTGCATTTGATACTAAAAGTCAGTTTATCATTTAGGGCTATATCCCAAACTTCCTTATACCAATCAGTTATTTTAAAAAGTGTTGTACTTTCCATTTCCTCGCTATCATTAACCTAGCCGCAGTTAACAAGTTTACAATGAGTTCCTTCGTATTTTGGGCACAAGTGACTTTATCGGTTATTGATAACAAAGCAAGTTTAGGACAGACCTCTAGATTAGCAGCTTCTGTCTACGTAACAAAAAGTGTGCATGTCATTATTTGGCCCTAAGCTGCAAGGACGTAGGAACATGTCTTAAATTTGTCTTATACTGAGTCAGACCATTGGTCCATCTCGCCCAGTATTGTCGACACTGAATGGCAGCGGCTCTCCGGGTTTTCGGGCAGGAATTTTTCCAGCCCCACCTGGAGATGCCTGGGCTTGAGCCTGGGACCTTCTGCATCCAAAGCAGGTGATCTCCCACTGAGTCACGGCTCCTCTCCAAGTATGCTGGTCTGCATGGTGTGGTTCCTGGACCAGAAAGTGTGCAGAGACTTCATATGAGACCAGGCCGCAAATTTCTACAAGTCTTTCAGTTTTACTGCATTGTGCAGTTCTTAAGCAAATTATGTAAATACAGTAATACCTTGGATTACAAGTAGCTTGGTTTGAGAGCGTTTTGCAAGACAAGCAATTTTTTAAATATTTATTTAAGTTTTTTTGACTTGATATACAAGCGACATCTTGCAATACAAGTACTGTAGTACGGCTTAAATTAAAAATCTCTGTACAGATTTTTTGGGGGGGGATTTTGTTTTGATATAAGAGTGTTTTGGATTACAAGCACGTTTCCGGAACGAATTATGCTCTCAATCCAAGGCATGACTGTAACACTAAAGTCTGCAGAATAAATTAGCACTTTTGCGTGTCGGGGAGGGGGGCACAAACTTGTTGAGGAAGCTAATTGAAGTACTGTAGCGCTCTCCTCCTGACACATGTCATTACGGAAACGCACACTCCAGCTATTTAAAATTGTGTGTTCATTTGTATATATCCATAGCACTGCAGTCAGCCAAGCTGCCGTGCCCTCTGACTTGGTGTCCCCTTGGAGCAGTAGCTGGTGGCAGCTGAATGTCCTAAGGCCCCAGATGTTTGGTTGTAGTAGTGTTGAGATCTGATCATGTCCAGCCATGGAGGCAGATGGTGAAGAGAAAATAACATTTCTGAACTTTTAGGAGATATACCACCCGAGAGCCTACTGGGGAGATAGCTGAAACTGGAAAATAATGTAATAGAATATTTTATTTTGCACAAAAGGCTTGAATGCTGGGAAAAGTGCCATTCCTTGTAGGGCCATTTGGCTGAGTTCCCTGTTATTCTGCTTAGCGTAATAATGACCTGCCAGTGGCAGTTCTTTTCTCAACTTTAAACCGAAGCAGAATTTTGCATCCTACTATGCAAGGGATCCTAAGTAGTAGTCAATGGAAACCTTGGCAGATGGCAGAATTTGTAACTCAAAATTGCTGCAATAAAGTAGACCTCTATCTCTTTAAATGAGGATGAGGATCATGGTGGTGGTGGTGGTGGTGGTGTTACTGTTATCCATGGCTGACACCTTGATTGTCTGCATGAGAAATATAATCCCTGGGATTCAGCCACTAGGGCTGGATCTACACGAAGCATTTTTACTGGCACTGTGATGCCTGACTCACTGGCGTGTCACATGACGCTCAAACTGTCCTCCTCGAGCTATTCCTTCCATTATATCCCGGATTTCTGCAGACCACTTATACCATGACTTTTTTTATATGTTCTTCAGTGTGCACTTCATATAGCACTTCAGTGTGTGCTAAACTTGTAGTACTGTTCTGGGATCAGAAGGAGTGGCTTCAGTGGGCTGCGAGAGAAGAGGAAGTGTCCTATCGGGCTTTGCAAAACAGCAGCAACTCTGAGAAGGAGATCCTTCAGTTGCTTTCCCCTGCCTGCCTCCCTTCCCCTTCCCTCCCCTCCCATGGCCTCTCTCTCTCTCTCTCTCTCTCTCTCTCTCTCTCTAAGTTGACCAGTGAACTGGAGAGTAAATGCAATAAAATTTGGGAGGTGCCCTTTATCCCCTTACCTCAAGGAACAACTAGCTGAAAATGAGCTGAAAGGCATGTCTACTCAGAAGGAAATCACCTTATCTCCAATTGCCTTACTCAGAAGTGAATCACATTGATTTCAATGGCTGTGCCATTGCTTTTGCTTTTAGGTGGAGGGGAATGGGACAGTACTGATCCTGCTGGCTTCACCCCCATGGGAGGACGGCGGCAGCAGCAGCACAGCCTCCCCCTGGTCTCTTCCCATCCCCTTCTCCTTCTCCATGATTTTTTGTGAGGGGGCAGGAGGAGGAGCTGTCTTTTTTTTTTTTTTTTTAAATGTTTTAATGATCCCCAAGTCCTTTGCACCTGCACATAGATGAGAAGGGGGGGAAACCCATAGGCTAGGTTCATACAGTACTATATGTGTATACAGAATTGTACTGTAAAGTTTGCGCAAGTGGAACCTACACATGTTGAAATCTACACATATAGGCCCATACACAGATAATGGGTTTGATCCAGATTTATTCTGGATCAACTACGCTGACTGAAGTGGACTTCCCCACCCACCCCTTTCCCACAACAGCCCTCCAGCCACCTGAAATTGCTACACAGAGAGTTAGAAAAGCCTGCTGTATGGGGTAGGCCTTGGTGTGGGGCGGAAAATCAGGTGGAGGGACTTTATGCAAGCAGAGCCCTTCCTCTGAGAGAAGAAAGCACATTCTGGTTCCAACCTGTGATGTCCGTGTGTGGAAGTCATTTGCACTGAGGATCTGGTGGATCTGGTGCACTCACAGTACACACACACACCCAGCTACATTTGATTATGAGTAGCTTCTCACAGCAGTGTGCAGGGGAAAGGGGTTTATGGGTGGTGAACCAATAAGTCTTTCATCTCGTGATGTTGGGATGTGGGAAGCCATAAGTTTAAATTTTGACTAGTATTATTAGGTATGATTCGGCCAGAGTTAAGTACTTTGAAGTCTCAGATAGCAAGCCACTTCTAAATCCTGGAGGGGTTTCAGTAACCATTTTATTATGGGGTGGGGGATTGCTGTTCAAAAGAACAAATCAAAGGCCCCACAAGAGTAATTCACACAACCTTTCAAGCCTGAAGCAGTTTTCATTTTCTGGGCAACCTGAACTGAATTTTTCCTGCACCACCGTAGCTCAAAAAAAGGTGTGGAAGTCCCAGCCAATGGGACATTTTTCTACTTTGTTGTTTGGGGCCGAGTTCCCATTTTGGATCTTCAGAGGCATGCACAGATATATTTTTTCCCCTTCCTACCCCACCCTGCCCAGTAACTTGGACCAATTTTAAACTTGTTTATGGCTGTGCTTTAAATATGTCTGTGGCATGTCTGGGCACACCTGAGGACTTCTCTAGTTAGTATATGTAACACTATTAATGGCATCTCCTAAGTATTCTCAGCACAGCACATCCAAAAACCAATGACCCAAAGCTAAAGATAGGTTCTTTGTTTTTCACAGAGTTAGAATATAGTTCTTGAGCATTATATTAACTTTTTTTGCATCGCGAGGAGCTTTTAAGTTTGCATGGACATTTATTAATCACACACACACACACACACACACCAGTTTTGGCTAACACCGACGGATTTTAAAGGCAACATTATATTATGAAATTTGTTTGTAATTTTCCAGTATCTCAGTATTTATTTATTTTTATATATTATATTATATTATATTATATTATATCATATTATATTTATACCCCACCTTTTTTCCTGCAAGGAACCCAAGGTGGCAGTATGATTGTTGAATCAGTTCTGCTGGTTCTTAGTAAATTCTTACAATAAAACAAAACAAAACTTCATGCCATTTGCCTTGCCTAATCCTCGCCAAACTAGCTAAAATGGTGCCGCCTGTATCCAGATAAATATTTCAACCAACCAGAAACAATCTGTGCATGTTGACAGCGTGATGTCACTGTGGTAGGACAATAAGCGACATATATGGAAGGATGTATAAGAGCAGTGTCCAAGGACATCTGGAGACATTTTGCTGCCTGAGGAAAAGGACAAGATGGTCTCCAACTCCATGTTCTGAGGCTGACTGGACTGGCAGCTGAATCTTCCTTTAACACTGGTAATGGGACAGCGGCATCCTCTGTACCGGTCGATAGTAGGCTAGCTAAGACAGTGCAGGGCAGGTTGTGTGACACACAGCTCTGTCTTCTGACAATTTGCCACCACTCACCCCCTGCCCCCAAAACTCCACGGCCTAAGGCAGCTGCCTCATTCTGCCAAATGGTAGGGCTGGCTGGCACCGTGTGATAAAACACATACAGGCCTGTGGCTCACGCTGGCTCAGCTTCTCTGAGTGTGGAAAGCTAAGCAGGGTCAGGCCTGGTTATTACTTGGATGGGAGACCCCTCCTCTGGTTTCCTGCATTGAGCAGGGGGTTGGACTCGATAGCCTTGTAGGCTCCTTCCAACTCTATGATCTATGAAATCTATATAATTGCCAAGTTTATGGCAGTTATTCATTGGCAATTTCAGGAATGTACCAAAAAACTTACATTATTTATTTATTTATTTTGCGGCAGCTGTATTTAAGACCATGGTTTCGATAATAATCCCCCCCCCCTTAAGAACTGTCAGCTATGTTTTGTCACATAAATGATAGGAATTGTTCATTTCGGGTGCAGTTCCAACAGTAATATAAATGTAATGGCTACTACGAAATGGGAAATAAAAAAATTGTCCGGTGTCTCTAACCTCCTTGGCTAATATTGCCATCCTATGCAGTAACAGGGCCGGAGGACTGGGCAGCATCGTTTCTGTGTTTTGCAACACTAATACATAGTGACAGGGATGTTTAAAAATGTATGCGCTAGACAGAAAGAACTCATTTCATTCCCCACCCCACTATTCTTTCAGTGAGATTTTTCACCAAGGGCGGTAGAATTGTCAAGAAAGAAAAATGACTGGAATGAATATATATATACATATATATATATATATATATATATATATATTTCTGAGGCAGAAACCTAATGGTCACTTTTTCCAAATGGGGGCCATTATTGATCTATTCATAATACGATTGGTGGAAGCATGGGTGTGTGTAAGGATATTCAGAGGGGGGGGGACTGGGATTACCTGCACGCAGCTTATGGACATGCAGAACTATAGAATCATAGAAAAGTAGAGTTGGAAGGGGCCTACAAGGCCATCGAGTCCAGCCCCCTGCTCAATGCAGGAATCCAGGTCAAAGCATCTCTGACAGATGTCTGTCCAGCCGCACCTTGAATGCCTCCAGACTGGGAGAGCCCACCACCTCCCTAGGTAGTTGATTCCATTGTTCGTAGGCACTATGTTCGTAGGCACTATGTGGCTTTCAGGTTTCCAGTGCATTTAATTAGTGCACCTGATACCTGGGGTGGGGGGCGGGAATTCACCAGGTTAGCTAGGCTGTCCATGTGTCCTCTTACAGACGACAGTTCTCTACTTGAGTTGCTGCCAGAAGACCTTCCTCTGTTGCAGGGGTTCTCAACCAGGGGTGGGGAATTTTAGGGTTTATGGGGTGGGGGATTGGGACCACAGACTCAAATTGTTGGAATACTGATCTTTCTACAAATTACAATTCTACAGATTGAACATAATCTACAGGACATCACACCGTATTGTATGGCACAGATTAAGTCAGGCAATCTTGGAAAGGGGGGCGGGGAATGACATTCTGACATATGGTGAAGAGGGTGCACGGGGCAAAAAAAGGTTGAGAGAACCACTGCTCTATCGTTTGAAGGCGACCTCTATTTGAAGGACCCTCCTCCTGTCCAATTCTGGTTTAAAGATAAAGAACCATAAGAACTGTTGTCCATCACCATTTAGCTCCTGGACAGCAGACTGAACAGGCCGAGAGGAAAAGAGAGCAGCAGGTGGCTTGAAGTTGCCCCTCTACTGTTAGCACCTGGACAGTGCACCAAGCAGCAGGCACACTGGTCACCTGATCACATAGTTCCACAGTATCAGGGCCGGTGCTACCGCTAGGCAAACTAGGCGGTTGCCTAGGGCGCGTGGCTGAAGAGGGCGCAGAAACGCTGTGCTCCTCTTTGCTGCCCCCACCCCGCCACCCCTGCCGGGCCTCCTCCCCCTCCGCCCCGCCCGCCTGCCCACCCGCCCGCCGAAGCCGCCGCCGCACCTCCCCTGCCTGCCGAAGCCGCCGAAGCCACCGTCGCGCCTCCCCTGCCCGCTGAAGCCACCGAAGCTGGCCCCCCTCCCCCGCCCGCCCCGCACCTGCCCCCTCCCCTGCCCGCCCCACGCCCCCCCTCCCCCGCGCCTCCCCCCGCTACCTACCTTCTCAGCGTCGCTTCCGGAGCCCCGCCTGCGTTGTTTTGGCGGGAGGAACCAGGGCAACAGGGCTTAAACAGCCCTGTTGCCCTGGTTTCCCCGGCAAAAAACAGAGCGCGGGGGTCCCGTCGCGTCACTTCCTCTTCGGAGGCGGCAGCAGAAGCCAGGGCGGGGGAAGGTAGGTAGGTAGGTAGATAGGTGGTGGTGGTGGTGGTGGTGGCTGCGGCGGCGGCGGCGGCGCGGGGGCGGGGTGTTTGCAGAGCAGGGCTGCTTTATTCCGGAGCCCCCCCCACGGCACGAGAGGGGGGGCGCAAATTTTATTTCGCCTAGGGCGCCAAACTGCCCTGCACCGGTCCTGCACAGTATGGTGAGATGTACTGTATTTCTATTTCACTCATACTAATAATGTCTGAGTTAGTATCTATACATATAAAATAACATATGCAAATTTTATACAAATCACTATACTCTTTTGTCCTCCTTTTTCGCCGTTCATAAGTGGCCACCCTACTTAGAACCCCCTCCATTTCCTTTATTCTCCTGTGTTCCTGTACCCTCAGGTAACCTCACTGCCTTTTGATGTATTATTTATTTATTTATTTATTTTTATTTATTTAATACATTTTTATACCGCCCAATAGCCGAAGCTCTCTGGGCGGTTTACAACAGTTAAATTAATGTAAATTTTGATGTAAATTACACCAAAGCCTCTTGCATTATAGCATGGAAGGGCTAAAAGCACAAAATATATATATATATTTTTAATGGGTATATATACCATCTTCTTCAGCATAGTTTACCTGCAACAGGAATGGTGCTTCACATAGGGACCTGGGGAGGAGCTGGTTGCTGGATATGTGCAGGCGAGGCGCATAAAGAACCTGGTTTGCACATTGCAGCACTCCCTTCAGAAAAATGATGCATCTACCACATTGCAGACAAGGTGAAGGTGGTGGGCTCCTGCTGAGCCAAAGCCAGTGAGGGTGCAATCCAGGGATGTTGAAGAGTCCTTGGTTTCGAGTCACGAGTCGAGTCACGAGTCTTTGGACCCGAGTCTCGAGTCCGAGTCCTTGGTCCAAAATGGTGACTCACGAGTCACGAGTCACGAGTCACTCCCAAAGCTGACTCCACGAGTCCCTATTAAAATCAATGGGGGTTTTCCCCAACAAAATAAGGCTATTTCAGATGTGTGGCTTAAATAAATTCTAGGCACAAGTGTGCCTTTTTATTTCAAAACTCTGCAGTCTGCAACTGATTTTGGCAAGAACAGACCAGGCAGACAAACCCAAAATAACCAGGCAGGCAGAGGAGGCAGGGAACCCCAAAGCAGGCAGGCAGAGGCCTTTGTCTTGGACAATTCAAACTGTGGAACTGGTCAAGAAGAGACCAGGCAGGCAGAGGAGGCAGGGAACCCCAAACAGGCAGGCAGAGGCAGCCAAACCCAAAATGTCTGAAAGGTTGCATTTTAGGGAAATGATTTTAAAAAATAAACTTGCTGTACTTCCTAAAACCTATCCATGTTGCATTTGAGGAACACGATTTTGGAACACGAGTCCTTGGTCTCGAGTCCCGAGTCGAGTCTCAAGTCTCATTAAAATATTGGGACTCGAGTCTGACTCGAGTCAGAGGGGGGACTCAGTCCGACTCACGAGTCGAGTCCTGGAGTCCGAGTGCCCATCCCTGGTGCAATCCCATCAACCGTGCCCTCAGTAATCAGAAGCCCCCGAACTTGCAGGCGTCCAATAAACCCATGCAGGGCGGGAGGAGCAGCAGAGCCAATCTCCTCATCCCCATCCTCCCACCCTGCAGATTTCACTAGACAGGCGTTTTAGCCTGTCTAGTGAGGGTGCTTTGGAGGGGGAGGGAAGGAGGCTGGAAGAGGCTCAGGATAACTCCTATCCTGGCCTCTCCAGTCTCCTCCCATCCCCGTCCACTGGAACACCCTCTTTCCTCCTCCAAGGTCGCTCTTCTGAAGGAGGAGGATCAGATCGCCGACCTCAGAAGGGGGAAATCTGAACAATCCTATGGTCCCTGGGATGCTTGGTGGAGCCAGTGTGGCGTAGTGGTGAGAGTGTTGGACTGGGACTCGGGAGATCCGGGTTCAAGTCCCCGCTCGGCCATGAAACTCACTGGGTGACTTTGGGCCAGTCACTGACTCTCAGCCTAACCTACCTCACAGGGTTGTTGTGAGGATAAAATGGAGAGAAGGAGGAAGATTATGTAAGCCGCCTTGGGTTCCTTTCAGGAAAAAGGTGGGCTATAAATATAATAAATAAATAAATAAATAAATAAATAAATAAAGCTTGTCCTGGGATCGTAGAATTGCTCTCTGAAGCTGTTAATCTGACCGTGGAGGTTTCTCAGGACTGCGGTGCCCTAATGTCAGATGGCAAACTCCTGGCCAACCCAAACTCAGGGGAGACCTCTTTGGAAGAGGAGGAGTTTGATGTCTCAGTACGCCTCTCTCCTACAGTAGACATGGGGCAGCCTGAGGGGTCATGTGGCAGGGATGCCTCGCCTGAGGTCCCCAAGAACCCCTTCAAGCCCAGCCATAGTTCCAGACTCTCCTCCCTCCACCAGAGCACCAGCAGCCATGGACCAAGTGAGCAGTTGCCAGAGTGCCCGCCTGGCTGCCAGAAGATCCTTTAGCCCAGGGTATACTCATGAGGAAGGGTCTGCTCAGGAACAGGAAGGCCAGCCGTGGCTATTAACAAGGCAGACTGAGCTGCAGTTGGATTCCAGGGGTGGGCAACTGTGTGCGGCCCCTGCACCACCAAATTTAGCAGCAGGGCGAAATCACCAATTTTAGCACTAACCGTGCAAAAAGGACCAAATTTAGCTTGAGAACAATCTAAATTTGGTCTGTGTGGTGGTTTGCCGGATTTCAGCAGCTAACTACCAATTTATTTATTTTTTGTACAGAACACTGTGGGGTGTGGCCCATGGGAGGGTGTTCTGGGGGGGGGGGGCTCGGACCTCCCAAAGTTGTCCACCCCTGATATAAGCTCTGTCTTCACCCTGTCCTTGCTGAGTTAACAGCTGCCATAGAGATATTTGGCTCTGGATACCAGCCTGCCACCTACTGAACGGCTCAATGGCATAGAATGTTGTCCTTTCCTCCTTGCAGATTTTAACAGAGGAAGAATACCCCTGCTTTGTCTGAACTTTATTCTGAAAGGCCATAACATGTCTTAGGAAAGAAGCATATACCGTATTCATTTAAGTCATGAACTTTTGGGAGAGGAGAATTAAAACACCCAGCCAACACACCATGATGTGTGTTTTGATATTATAAATCTTTAGCAAACCATATAAAACAACTCAAAAAGAAACCCAAAAGTTCTTCACAGCATACTAGGGAATACATCACAGGAAGGCAGAATAATATAATTGCCCTGTTGGCCTTTTGGGTCACACGGCTGCATGAATTGGATGTCCTGTGCATAAAAGCATGTGCTGCTTTTATATTTCCTGTGTGCCCAAAAACAAGAAGCATCGCCTTTCAGCTCAGGTGTTGGAGGTTCTGGGTGAAAGATAATTATCGAAGCAGAAAGAATATTTCCCCATGTTCTCATAAGGGGGCAGTCAGGAAAGAGAAATTGCCATTCCTGAGGCTCTTGTCTGCTGTTCCCTACCTAGAGACTCTTAACCTCTTTACTGCAGTGTGGATATATGCCGCACGTCAAAGTTTACTGCACCTCTGGTGCTGTGTGTGGAACATACGTCCTGCCATTTTGCTGGCCCCTTTTTTGAACTGTAATATTGCTCACAGTGGGGAAATTCTCCAGGCTGAGGAATGTTGAAAATGTCTCTCTTCTCTTTCTCTTCTCATCCTTAGTTCTAGAAGTGGTTTTGAACCATGATAGGGATATTTGTATTGTTGTTTTTTAATCGCCACTCAAACAATGATGTGTAATTAGTTATATGACTGATTTGTGCCAGCTCGCTACATCTTCAAAGAATCAAAGAAAAGTAGAGTTGGAAGGGGCCTATAAGGCCATCGAGTCCAACCCCCTGCTCAATGCAGGAATCCAAGTCAAAGCATCCCTGACAGATGGCTGTCCAGCTGCACCTTGAATGCCTCCAGAGTGGGAGAGCTCACCACCTCCCTAGGTAATTGGTTCCATTGTCTTATTGCTCTAACAGTCAGGAAATTTTTCCTGATGTTTAGATGGAATCTGGGTTCCTGTAATTCTTCTTTAAGTCCTTTGGCAAAATCCACTTTTTTTTCCTGCCGTACCTCCACTGGATCTGTATTCTATGCATGAGTATAGACTGTAAACCCTAGATAGATGGGTGGATTGAGGAGATAGATCTTCTCTGATACTAAGATTGGGTTCAGACAACATGATGACCCACACTCAAGGGCCATCTAAAGGGGCCCATTAGACCATGATGTCAGGGTCTAACATTCCCTAGCTGCATCACTGGGTGTAGGGGTTCTGCTGCAGTAGAGGCCCCCGCTGTACCACGGTGGATGCAAAAACTACCACTGGTGGTAGCCAGTGGAAAGACCCCAAATGGTGTTCTTGGGGCAAGTTGGAGCCAACTTTCAATCCACTGGATTCAAACCCACTTCATTCCCCTAGGAGGGGCCCAATATAGGTTCCTCACATTCACCAGTCTGGAGTTGGTGTAGGAAAATTCCTTCCCATTGTAACCGGTGGGAGAGAAAACCTTTTTAAATTTGTTTTTAAACCCGCTCCACTTGGGGGAAATAGGACAAAACATCCCCCCCCCTTCTGCCTGGTCAGTGTGAGCCAGCAGGGCTGTGGATGAGGTGGTAGACCCCACTTAGGATGCTCTGGAAATCATGACAATACAATATCTAATCTAAGCCACGCACTGTCCCCCAACAACCCAGAGTTCTGGGTTCGAATGTTGCATCAAACAACCAAGGAATGGGATGTTCCTGGGTTGTTTATGAAACTGGATGCAAACTGGAAGCAGTGAGCATGTGGGAATGGGAAGCAGAGTGCTTGCTTGCTCGAGTATGGCTCTGTCTAGCTATGGGTTGTTTAACCCACGGCTAGTCATTTCATGCAAACCAGGCTGTTAAATGTGCTGGGTATAAAGGATCTTGCCTCAAGTTCCTGCCTGCTCTACAGTTTTATGACTTTTTCCAGCACAGAAGAAAGAGTGCACTTAATATCTCAGGTCTGTCTGTGTCATGTCCAAATCTCTGAACATTCTAGGAAATATGTTCTTTGCCATATAGATTTAGTATATTTCCAAACATCAGTATGCACTTGCTGAGTTCTAATTACCGCCTGGGTCTCCACCCCAATTTCTGTGATAAAGTAATGCCTGAAATTGAACAATTAATAAATAATGATCACATCTGTATTGATCGTAGAATATACTTTGTAGGTTTATTTTTTATTTTTATTTTTTAAGAAGCAAGTTGCAGTAGCTTGCTGTCTCCCCTGAGGTCTGGTTCCAGTCCCAGCAAAGAGACAGTCTTTCGATTTAAGGATGGACTCATTAACAGACAATTAAGTGAGGTCAGTGATGATGGGCCAGAATGGAAAAAAAGTAAGAAAAGGAAGAAGTGGAGCAAATGAACCAAATTCTGAGGGTGACTTTGCCAAGGACATTTTTGGAAGGTTATTGAATGTTGTTCATTAAGCGCTTGATACTTTCCTAAGTACAGTTGTTAATATTGGCCATGTTGTGTGTGGACAGTGGGATACCTGATTAATATCCATGACAATAGGGGAAATGCAAGGTCAGTTAATCCTTAAAACTTCATCCAATTCCCAAAGCATCTGGAGCATCTGTGTTGTTCACAATAGTTGACACTTGAGTGGCGAATCTCACAGCCACAAAACTGCATTTTTAAGACTATTTCAATCCTATGCATTCCTAGTCAGTAGTCAGCCCCATTGAATTAAATGGGGCTTACTCCCAGGTAAGTGTGTATAGCAGCCTTCCCCAATCTGGGGCCCTCCACATGAGCCAATGGCCATGTTTACTGGGAATAATAGGAGCGGCAGTCCAACGTGTCTGCAGGGCACCAGGTTGGGGAAGACTGGTATATAGTATTGCTGCCAATGATTGACGTGTGTGTGTGTTTGTGTGTGTAATTCTATTTTTAACTTTTGTATTTTTCTATTTCTGTTTTAATTGTATGAGTTTTAAAGGTTGTGAGCCACCTTGGGTCCCAGTGTTGGCAAACAAATAAAATAATAATAATAATAATAATAATAATGTCATGCCTTGGATTGAGAGCATAATTCGTTCCGGAAACGTGCTTGTAATCCAAAACACTCTTATATCAAAACGAAATCCCCCCCAAAAAATTTGTACAGAGATTTTTAATTTAAGCTGTACTACAGTATTTGTATTGCAAGACGTCGCTTGTATATCAAGTAAAAAATAAATAAATAAATATTTAAAAATTTGCTTGTCTTGTAAAACGCTCTCAAACCAAGTTACTTGCAATCCAAGGTATTACTGTAATCATCATCATCATCATCATCATCATCATCATCATCATCATCGTCCAGAGAAGGAACATCCAGCTTTATTTTTAAGCCTTTGGGGTGGGGCGGGTTCTCTTGTATGAAGTGATTGCTGCCTCATACCAAACAACAACTTCTTCTCATTCCTCTCCTAGTGGAGGTTGGACATCATCATGGCTAGACTGTCTTTAGATATGGCCCCTCTAAACAATGATATTGTCTTGTCCCCGACCCATTCTCTGATGTTAGCTGATGGAAAAAGTGGCTGATAACAATGCAGAAAGTAAAGTAAGCAGTCCAGGCTCCTCCAGAACCCTCAGCCCTGACCAAGCAAAGCCATTTCTCCTCCCGCTGCCAAAGGGACTCCACACAGACACCGCTGCTACGCTCCACAGATCGTTCATCAATGTTTCCACGATGAAAGAAATCCAGGACATGGGAACTCTTTTCCTGACAAGTCATATGAAGTTGTTATAAAAAGGATGGTAATGCTGGGAAATGGCCAGTATGACATTCGTCAGCCTGCTCCACCATGTTTGTGCATTTTTTGCTCTTTTCCTTGTTTCCTTCTTTTGCTAAATAAAGTTTGGCTGGAATTCATGATGCCTCTTGTGTGACACTTGACTGTAACATTCTTCTGCTTTACTACTGTCAAATGCCCAGAATTTTTGGGCAGTCTCCATAGCAGGGATGTTGAAGAGTCCTTGGTCTCGAGTCACGAGTCGAGTCATGAGTCTTTGGACCCGAGTCTCAAGTCCAAGTCCTTGGTCCAAAATGGTGACTCACAAGTCATGAGTCACTCCCAAAGCTGACTCCACGAGTCCCTATTAAAATCAATGGGGGTTTTCCCCAACAAATAAGGCTATTTCAGATGTGTGGCTTAAATAAATTCTAGGCACAAGTGTGCCTTTTTATTTCAAAACTCTGCAACTGATTTTGGCAAGAACAGACCGGGCAGACAAACCCAAAATAACCAGACAGGCAGAGGAGGCAGGGAACCCCAAAACAGGCAGCAG
This sequence comes from Shinisaurus crocodilurus, assembly GCA_021292165.1. Taxonomy (NCBI): domain Eukaryota; kingdom Metazoa; phylum Chordata; class Lepidosauria; order Squamata; family Shinisauridae; genus Shinisaurus; species Shinisaurus crocodilurus. Next base: position 7,699 of record JAHFWL010000272.1, on the reverse strand, counting down.
AGGCGTTTGTCTTGAACAATTCAAACTGTGGAACTGGTTAAGAAGAGGCCAGGCAGGCAGAGGAGGCTGGGAACCCCAAACAGGCAGGCAGAGGCAGCCAAACCCAAAATGTCTGAAAGGTTGCATTTTAGGGAAATGATTTTAAAAAATAAACTTGCTGTACTTCCTAAAACCTATCCATGTTGCATGAGGAACACGAGTCCTTGGTCTCGAGTCTCGAGTCGAGTCTCGAGTCCCATTAAAAATATTGGGACTCGAGTCTGACTCGAGTCAGTGGGGGGACTCAGTCCGACTCACGAGTCGAGTCCTCGAGTCCGAGTCCCCATCCCTGCTCCCTAGCCTTCGAAATGGCATGGAATGTGGCTCTAAACAACAAAGCACACACACAAAGAAAAATGTGCTGGTGTGTTGTACCGGTGTGTGCTACACATGCAAATACAACCACATACCACTGTGCAGTTCTGGATTAGCCCAATATAATCTGCATTCACAAGTTATTCTGTCTACCAATGCAGGCATTCTGTTTATAGTGTTCTCTTCATTGGAGATCATTGGTAAGGCTACATCAAGACTCAGTTGTAATACGGTAGAGTGTCCACCAAAGGACACTCTAGCCTACCCCAGTGGTCCACCAAAGCTCAAGCTAGACCATTCTGTGGAGGTGTCACAAGCCATTTTTATTCAGACATGTGTGGTTGCTGCCAGGGATAAGCAAATATTTGTTTAGTTTGTTATCGGCATCTGCAACTACGTCTGATCTAAGAAATGCCAAGAAGGCCAACAAAAAAATAGTCAAATGTATGTCACATTCAAGACGTTCTTTGCTAGCCTGCCAAGACAAATCATTTCCACAGCTAGTCTCAGCACTGCACTCTTCTTTCCCCAGCTGGATACGGCACGGAAATTTGTATTCTTCAGTTACCTTCCCTAGCTGTGCAGAAGCACTGAATATTCTCCCCATGTACATGGGCCACCATGGCATAAGCTTGGGAAAGAATCTGTCAGTGATGGAAAATGGCAAACAATAACAACAAATCAGACACATCCACACACCTCTCTGGCTCCTAAACATATTTTATGTAAGATGTACACAGAGTCTGTGTTCAAGAGGGGCGGAAGCAGGGAAGCAGGAAAATATTCCTGTTATGCTGCATATACATCATATTCTGTGCTATGAAATCTTGGCTCAGTACCCCCTCCTCCTGTTATATATATACAGGCAGGCAGTCCCCGAGTTAAGAACGTCCGATTTACAGACAACCCATACAGTCATGCCTTGGATTGAGAGCATAATTTGTTCCGGAAACGTGCTTGTAATCCAAAACACTCTTATATCAAAACGAAATCCCCCCCAAAAAAATTGTACAGAGATTTTTAATTTAAGCTGTACTACAGTACTTGTATTGCAAGACGTCGCTTGTATATCAAGTAAAAAAATAAATAAATAAATATTTAAAAATGTGCTTGTCTTGCAAAATGCTCTCAAACCAAGTTACTTGTAATCCAAGGTATTACTGTATTTTGTACTTATGTGTGTTGCCCTGAGAGCTCTGGTTATAGAGTGACTCACAAGCTGAATGAATGAATATGTAAGTAATACAGATATTCCACACACTTCGAGACCTTCAGGTTAAGGCTCCCTGGCCAGGGCTACATTTTGTAAGGTTGCAGCATCATGTTTTCAGATGTTTCAAATATTTCCAGCCCCCTTTCTTCTTCCTTGGATATGGTATTCTTCTATTTTCTACCTGAAAGGTGCTCTGAACAGGATAGGCACTCTTTGTTATTATTTTATTTTATTACTTACTTAGTTACAAATTCGACTTAAAGACATTCTTAAGAATGGAACTCGTTCGTAACCTGGGGACTACCTATATATCTCTATCTATCTATCTATATCTATACACACACACACACACACACACACTCGCTAAGAAAGTAAGAATTCCAGATTCATTGGCTGGTTCTCACATGGTTGGTAATGGGCTATAAGCAATCAGAGGGGAGCCAGCAACCAGGAATTATACCAGGGAGTCAGAGCTGAAGGACACACTAAAGCCAGGAAGAGTAGGCAAAGTCTCAGCCCAAACAAAAACCTTTATAGCCCATTCTGCCTTAGAAAGCCCAATGGCCAGCCTGGGTGGGCAGGTCCTCCTCCCTCAACTGCCATCAGCAGCAGCCATTCCAGCAGGCGCTGCAGAGGGAGATGAGAAGGAGTGCAGGGCCATTCCACCGGCCCTACTGAAAGGCCGCCCTCCTGAAGGCTCCTCCTCCCTCAACTGCCGCCACCACCAGCCATTCCAGCAGGCTGAGAGGAGGGAGAAGAGAGGGAGCGCAGGGCCATTCCACCAGCCCTGCCAGGAGTATTCATTAATATTCCCCCTTCTTCCTTCCCCATTCCTTTTTCCTTGTGTGTCATGTCTTTTTAGATTGTAAGCCTGCGGGCAGGGACCATCTTGTTAATTGCTGTAAACCGCCCAGAGAGCTTCGGCTATTGGGCGGTATAAAAATGAAATAAATAAATAAATAAATAAAAAGAGCCTACAGGTGCAATCCTATCCATGTTTAGACAGAAAAAATCCTACAGCTCCCAGCATGTCCCAATCAGCCATTTTTTCTGTCTAAACATGAATAGGATTGTGTGCCTTAAGAACACTTCTATTGATATTTTTTCCTAGCACAGCACCTAAAATCATTTAGGGTACATTCAGGTGGGGATCCCCGTGGCCCTCTGAACTCAGAGGATTACGGGCTTCCTACGCAGGGCGGGAGGAGCATGGAAGCAAAGCAGGAGAACCACGCCTCCACGCTCCTCCCACTCTGCAAAGCACTTAGACAGCCAACTTCAGCCCTCTAAGTGCAGTGTCTACGGCACTTTGGGGCAGGAAGGAAGGAGGCCGAGGCACTGCCAGGGTATGCTGTATCTTGGCAGCATTGGCAGCAGTCTCCTCCCCTCCCTGCCCTTTGGAACATTCCCAAAAGCCCTTCTCTAAGGTTGCGCTTACGACCTCGGAGAAGCAGCAAGCACGGTTCTTTCCACACTGGCTGCGAGGCGGGGAGGGGGATCTGAGCACAGATCCCCAGCTATGAGGTCAGGGCAATTTTCCAACTTTGTAGCTGGGAATCTGTAAAGTCCTATAGCCATCTAGTTGCTGTCTAGCGGCCATAGGATTGTGCTGTTAGTTATTTAAAACATTTTAGCCTACTCTTCAGCTGAGAAGGCCCCCAGAGTGGCCTACATACAGGCAATAAAACAAGACCATCCCAGCCTGTGCAGGCTTGCAATCTAGACAACACAACGCAAAAGGGAAGAGGAATGGGAAGGAAGAAGGGGAAAGCAAATTCAGGCACTAATTCTTAAGTAGGACTGGAATACAACCTCTTTTGTGCTCCCCCTTCAGGATCAGATCCGTAGCCTGGGCGTGCTCCTTGATCTTACGCTGTCCCTGGATCTTCAGGTGGTGGCAGTGGCAAGGAGTGCGTTTGCACAATTAAGTTTGGTGGTCCAGCTGCAACCTTTCCTGAATAGGTCTGACTTAGCAACAGTTTTCCTGCCTTGGTGGCTTTTTAGCAGATAAGGCCATATATAAATATTAATGATCAAATAATTCTTATAACAACCAGCTGGAATGGAGATACTGTGGTCAGAGGGGGAGCCTGATTAAACTGTCACTTCAGCAAAAAACACACAATGGAGTGGCCCTGCTTCCCACCTCCCTCTGCTGCAGCCTGATGGAATAGCTGTTGCCTGGCGACAGTTGAGGGAGGAGTCTGCTGGAGCTGGTCATTCTAGTTACAAAAAGCCAAGGCCACCGTGATCAAAATAATTCCAATAATTCTTTTAACTTTACAAATTTCTATTCATTACAAATGAACATTGAATACAATGTATATATTGCAATTTTTTCAAAACAATTATTTCAATTTAACAATTATTTCAATTTTTCAAAAGTCCTGGCTATCCAGGATAAAGTCCTTCCTATATCCACCGTTGTTTTTTCTTATTTCTTTTTTCTTCTTACAAATGGTTAACAGACCACCAGGTTATATGCAGTCGTTGTCACCTTGATGTTATAGTCCTACAGGAAACCGGTCTGTATTCCCGTTTCGTTGTCTTCCTCAGGGATACTTCCTCAATGTTACTTTAAACAAAATTAATTCATCCAATGTCCTGGACTGCTTATAGTTTCATATTTTGTTCTGGACACAAAGAAATTTGTCATAACACTAATAAACATTTTACAACAAGCTAACACACATTACCAAACCTTCCTACCAGAGACCACTCCCCAAACTTACGTTTCTTGTCAGCGTTCTGCTTTCCCATTAACGTTTTCATCCAGAGTCCTCTGGTGGTCAAACTTTCCATTACTTTTATACTCTTTTCTGGCTATTAACCCATTACATGTCCATTAACCCTTGCCACGACTTTTTCATATACATAAGAGACATTAGCAGACCCCCAGTCATCATAAACAATATTGAGCTGGTCATTCAGCAGAACTGATGGAGTGGCCCTGCTTCCCACCTCCCTCTGCTGCAGCCTGATGGAATAGCTGTTCTTGGGCCCAGCTGGTGGTGGCCTCAGCACTCCTTGCCAATCATGCCACTCCCGAGCACATGGCCCCATTTGCTCTTTTCCCCTTTCCTCACCTTCCTGCTCTCTCTCAGTGTCTTTCCTTTCTCCCACTTCCCCCTCCTTTTTCTGTCCCACCTTTTGTCTTATACGCTGTGTCCATTGGCTCTATATTCTTCCTCCCAGCTCCCCTCAGTGCTTAATTTCTCACTAGCCTCTTCACTGGCCAATGGCTGCGCACCAAGGTCCTGTTCCTCCTCTCTCAATCTCGCCAGTTCTGTCCCACACCACCTCTGGGCGCCTCCTCTGGCTGGTTCCTCACCTTGCCATCCCCAAGCACGTAGAAGGAAATTCACATCCTGCACGATATATATGTATTTATATTTTAAAGGCAACTTCCTCCACTCCATCCAAAGCATAACACAACACCCTGCTGAGATATAGAAGTATTTCTCCCTCATTCTGATGGGGTTATATGCCTGGGAAAGAGCTTAATAACATGTGTTTGTGTGATTTAGGGCTCTTTCAACGTTACAGCGAATGGAAAACAAGCATTTAATAAAAGGACATAACTCACCAACCTGGGAAGCAGGCGATTTTGCTCTCCAGTAAATTCTCCTGATTATCTCCAAAACAGAGAAGTAAATATTTCTTTCGGTTTGTGAGGTAAAATGGGGCTGCCTTGTATTGGACTTGACAGAGTGCACCCCAGATGCAGAACTGTCCTTCCCCCCCCTCTTTTGCCTCGCCAAATTGCCTGTGAGATGGCACAGCTTTGGGTTGTTGCCAATTTTATTGCTTGTTTGTTTTTTTAAAAAAATCATTTTTAATAATGCCATTTAGGCAAGATAAAAATGGTGCCCGCTTTTGCAGATCCCGTGTGTGTGTGTGTGTGTGTGTGTGTGTACACACTCTTATTTTCAGACTCCTAGATGTCACTTGAAATCCTTTCTGTCCCATCCCTTCTGCTCCTTGACTTGTTCTGTGCTGGGCTGCTGCCTGCTACCGTGCGTCAGGCTTAGGGATCTTCCAGATGGACGACTCCTAACACTACCAATCAAAAGGCATTGCACGCCTCTTCCATCTTTCCCTCCTTTACAGATTCTTTTTTTTTCCCCAGGAAGAAAAATGTTGGTGGAAAAACACAGGAGGGTTGCAAATGGAAGACCTCTCCCCCACCACACCACCCCCAGCTAAGAGTCTGTGAATGAGGCAGGGCAATTGTACAATAAAACCCTCATCTGGAAATATCCTTAGTTGTTTGTCTTGCGTTTCAAGAGAGAGAGGTAAAAATAATAATTCATGCTAGTACCGCTGTGGTATAGTACATGCTTTATGTGCAGACTTGTCAAGCTTCTGGGCAATTTTTCAGTTAAAAAGGAATTACAAGCAGCAATGCCGGGATGGTTCTCCGCCGGGGACTCGAAAAGCCGCTGCCTCATCAGTGCTAGAGTCGACACCAGCAGTTTGAGGGCCATGGCCTACTAGCCTGATGTGCCCAGCAGCTCTCGGGGGGGGGGGGGCTGGAATTCCCGTGGTTGGCGGGGGGGGGGGGCCGAGGGCAAAAGGGAGTGGGCCAAAAGTACCAGCTTCTTTTAGCTTAAAGTTCTCTACTAGCAGCAACCTTAGCAGAGGCATTTCAACCTGTCTTAAAAAATTGGGGGGGGGGGTACTCCCACAAGCTGGGATACTCTACCAAATGGTTGGTGGTGGTGGAATGGCGCGGGGCCCAAGGGAAGGGGCGTGGCCCTTCTCCGGGAAACCGCAAAGGGTGAGATGGGGACCCATGCCTGAGGTTCTGCCGCCCTGTACACAGAAGAAAATACTGGGCTAGATAGACCAATGATCAAATTAGGTGGGTTTTGGGTGTAATCCTATGGTAGCTAGAAAGAGTCTAGACGGCCAGAAGAAAAGTTGGAAACCCAGCTCAGAAATGCACTCTGAGGTTGGAGCTGGGACTCCGACCTCGGAGCGTCCTCCATCAGCCCTGACAGCCCAGCATGGAAAGAACCATGCCAGCTGCGGCGCCGCAGCTCCTCATGCTCTGAAATCAGCTCTTTTAAGTCTTTCGCAGGGGCAGTAGAAGCACGGGGGCACAACCTTCACCTCTGTGCTCCTCCCGCCCTCCATGGGATGCCCGGAATGATCCCCCGGGTTCAGAGGGTTACGGGCAGCCGCATGGGATTGTGCTGCCCGTGTTAAATGTACAACAGAAGGTGAATAAAAAGCAATCAAAGTGAAAGGTGTCAATATGTAACACCCTCAGACAGGTTGCAGGATGGGAAGGTGATGTGCTATGGAGATGAAAGAGCAGGGACCAGGAAAGCTATACACCCAAAAGCTCAAGCACGGGTGAAAATGGTGGCCCATGGGGGCAGTAACAGATAGATGATTTAGAGAAAAGGAAAAGAAATCGAGCTGGAGCAGCTATAATTACCTGACTTCTGGAGAAAGGGAATCCAAAGGGCTTCATTTCCTGGCTGGTTGCCAATATGTGGGCCAGATTTGAGGATACTTTCCCCTGATCCAGCCCATTGCACAGAGGAGAGCTTTGAGCACAACTGCCCTCTCTGCCCACCCCATTGGTCTGACCTCCATCAGCCTCCACCCGACACACACAGGCAGGAATTCACATATGACCTTCTTCCATAAAAGCCAAGCAGTGTACACTAAAAATCACAGCCAAAACCAGCTTCCCCCCCCCCCCCCGAGGTTCAACTATTCGATTTCGGCCTGTGTGTGATGGGTTTCAGACATGCAGAATGTATTTGGGTTATCATCTGAACTGAATTGCTGAGCACAGCAGAGGCAGGGATGCTATACTGGGTTGGCTACATGACTGAGCAGGGAGGGAAGGCATGCTTATATCTCTCTCCACACATTGGGCTGGATCGGAGGCAGGACCGGTGCAAGGCAGTTTGGCGCCCAAGGCAACATCAAATATTTAGCGCCCCCTTCCCACTTGAGCCCGCCCTCGCCCCTCTCCCTCGGGGGGGGCTCCGGAGCAAAGCAGCCGGGCCCGGAAACCACTGCTCGCCCAGCACACACACACCCCAAGTTCTCTCTTTGGAAAAGTTTTTAGGAGGGGGGCGGCGGCGGAGCTGCGGAGAGCACGCTGTCTCG